>BGPR01021252.1:0-12470 GCA_013235015.1 Araneus ventricosus
TTTTTTTCTTTCAAATATGGACGCAGTGAACGGGTGACAAACTCCGAGGTCGATGATCAAGAGGTTCGATATTTGATAATATCTACCAATCTGATCATATCTAGTGGTTGTGAACATGATGCAAACTAAATCTGTCTTCGTGAGTGAAATGTCTTTCGTTGGTGTGGAGTGGAAATTCGGAGAATACGAAGCGCCTCAGGTATATCGAGCACGTCATCTTCTCACAACTAATAAATATCAGAACGTTTCTGGTGTAACTTCATAATAAGACACCTGACAAATGAATAAATCAAACTTTTTTATATATTCATGAAGTAATCATGATTAATCAGAAATTATGCATCTCTGATAACAAAATCTTCAGAACTTTAAAAAAAATATGCATAGATAAAAAAATGTTAAAGATTTGAAGCTTACTTTACTTAGGAATGACTTTTAGTTCATTTGTAATTTTAAGTTCAATAGGTAACTTCAAAGTTTAAAATGGGCAAAAAAATATGTTGTATCCTTGCCTTGAGGACTTAAAAAATATTCCAATCTAAAATACAAAAAATCGAGATTCATATTCTGCTCATAACACAAATAAGTTTTTACTAACATCAAATTATTAATTTTTTAAAAAATTCATCATCTAGGAGATAAATTTAGCGTTTATGATATTTTTCTTGGAATAAACACTACCGCATCCTAAAAAAAATTGTTCTTCCTTTATCGCAGAAGGAAACAAAAAGATTATCTGAAATTTTTTCTAATTGAAAATTTCTTTTTCTTTATTTTTACACCAACAATCTCGTTTTATTTTTACATCAACTTTGTTTCTTTATAAGATTTTCATGATAAATTTTATTAAAAACTCTTACTTATGTTTCATGACAGCATATAATTATATTTTTATGAAAAATCGCAATTCAGATCCTTAAAAATATATTTATACTATGCAATCAGTATGGCATGTTTCGTTCAAAACACTTTACCAGTTAAAAATTACATGAAACAAAATTTCTTATTAAAAATAATGCCTGTTAGTTACATTTCGCTTGCTCATCTTTCATTACACGACAATTTCCATTAGTTTTGTAACAGTACTTAATGTGGTTAGTCTTGTTAAAGAACTACCCTTTTTTCTGATAAAAAAACAGTCCGAAAACACTTCACTTTTAATAAAGACCTTTTTCTCATCATCATGTTTTTATTATATTTTTTATGTATGAAGTCCTGTGCAAAACAAGGACTAAAAACACACAATTTTGCATTTCGCTGACAAAATCAACAATTCAGAGATAAAGTTTCTTCTGTCCTTTGGAGGAAAGGAAAAATATTTTCTTATATCGAAAGAGTGGGCTTAAGATGTTTTCTTTGATTCATTGCGTTGGTTTTTCCTTCCGAACACCATCTTTTTTCTGTTTCGGCCAAATCTTCTAGCAGGAAAACAAACAGTAAGTGATACACAAAAAGTAATGTAAGCATCTTAATGGTGAGAAAATTAATATCCTGCCTGCACATTATGAAAATAAATCAAAACAGGCTAATTTTTCTTAGAATTTGCGTCCTTTTGTAGAAAAAATTAAACAAAAAATCATGTTCATAAAATAAAAATATCTCATGTAAATCTTTAAAATAAATAAAAAAGATAAAGCAAAATTTTTCACTATAACTCCATCATCAATTTTAAAAAAACTACATTGAATATATTTCTTTCTGTGGTATAGATGTTTTGATTTATATAATTTTTTTCCTTGTGATGAAAAAAATAAATTATTTTCGAACTGAAAGAAGAAACGAAATTGGAAGCATTGCATTTAAAATTAATGGTAACGACAAAATAATTTTAAAGCATCACGTAAAAATATATTTCTATATATAACAGGAATAAATTCATTTAAATCCTCATATCTCACAAGCAAAAAAATGTTCTTAATAAAGGTGGTTTTATAAAATTTGACAAATTATTTCAAAAAAGAGTGATTGAAAAAAATCGAAGAACCTCCGTTTTAAATTTTCAGCGGAATCTTGACTTTTCTAAGTTGTTCTTCAAAAGATTGCTGCTCAATAACAACTAAGCTTCAATATAAAAGTTTCCAAAAATGTTTTGAGTATTTAAAGCACAAAATATCACTGGATTTAGAATATTCTTAATGTAAATAAATGCTCTTTTTATTTTAAATCCTCCCATTCAAAATCTTTTAAAATTGGACTTTAGTGAAAAAAGCAAAGTATTCCTTTGTTTGTCTTATACTTAGTAATTTATATCTTGAAAATGTCAATTTTGTTAAATAAATATATATAAGAACATTCTCATGTAAAATACTAGTAAAAATATCGTCTCCAACAAATAATTAATATGCTAGGGCGAAACTTTCTTTTAAATGTTCCTTTTTTTAAAGAAAATAGCGAGGTTTAGAAATAAACGAAGGAGGAAGAAAAACATGACATAAAGATATAAATGAATAAAATAAAAATAATTCAGGATGTTTCCAACAAAACATAACAAAAGTAAAACAATGATAAAGAAAAAATTTTAATATTTATTTTTGAATATTTGTTCTTGTTCAACGGGACATAGCCGCCAAAATGTTTACACCAATTGATGAAACTATCGCCATTTTCTTAAATGTGACATTATGTTGAAAAGAAAAATTCAACACTAAGATATCAAAATGAAAATTAATCAAATGGTTTACAAAAACCATTACAAAAATAGTTATTTCTATCTGCTTATTCTTTGGGAATTTTATCGTTTTTATAAATTACATTTTTTTCACAGACAATTAGAAGTTTAATATAACCAGTCGCAGATTGACATTCCATCAGCCTAATCGATTGCAAAAATCAATGTATTTTCTTTGTAATTGTTTCGATTTGTCTGCTTAATTTCACTTTATTGTACCGTTTATTCTATCCATTAGATAAAGGATATGCATAATTTTTCGGACAAGTTTGGATGTTTGCTTTTTTTAATCTTTGCATTAGGGATAAATGGGATTCACTGAACTATTTTTTTAATATTCTTATTTTACAAAACACAGTGTTAAAGTACGAAGTCAGTGTTAGGCCTGGTTACGGAATTTTATCGTTTATATAAATTATATTTTTAACAGACAATTAGAACTTTACTATAGCCTATCGTAGAATGGCATTCCATCAACCTAATAGATTGCAAAAATCAATGTATTTTCTTCGTAATTTTTTCGATTTGTCTGCTTAATTTCACTTTATTGCACCGTTTATTCTTTCCATTAGATAAAGGACATGCAAAATTTTTCGGACAATTTTGGATGTTTGCTTTTTTTAATCTTCGCATTAGGGATAAATGGGATTCACTGAACTATTTTTTTAAATATTTTGATTTTACAAAACACAGTGTTAATTACGACGTCAATGTTAGGCCTGATTACGATTGACAGAATAAAACTTTTTAGATGATTATACAACTAATTTAACCTACAAATCTAATATGCGATCTTAAAATTCAATTAAATGAAATAAACGGAAAAACGTTTATTATCCAAAAGGAATCAACATAAAATGATTTCAAAATAATTCAGTTTAATAGCATGAAAATAAATTTGTTTCGGGATACTTTATTCGTAAGATACTTGTATAATATTAAATTTTTTTCTTAAGAAACCAGTTTATGGTTTTTAAATGTAATAAGAAAATTCGGAGCCTGAGATTTCACACATAAAGAATAAAAACACACGCCTTAAAAATTATTCTTCCAAGATTATATCTTTCTTTTCTTCCTCATGATCTCAGTCATAATTTCATTTAATTTTGGGTGCAATAAGCACCAATCACCTTAGATTATATCAGAAATGACAACAACATATTTTCCCTTAGAGTCCCTTAACAATCTCAGAAAACTTAAGAGCTTCATTTCTTACCAAGCTAGATGATCCAAAGGAATACTGAGTAAAACTTTCTAATATTTTACGCACAAACCTCTTCCCAATTCATGCTAAAATGCCGCGTGTTGCCTTTAAGCAACATACTCGGTTTTGTCTTCTAAAATATTGAGAATAAGACTGAAGCTCTAATGCCTGTTGTTTCCAATATGATACGTACTGAAAATGTTATTAAATCAATTGACAACATGTAGGTTGCAGATTGAGTGCTGATGAAAAAAATAAAAAGAAATTGATATTTCCCATTCGGCCTCATTTTTTCCTTTGTTTGTACACTTGAGAATTGAGAATACCACGTTTTATTCTAAAACGATGAAAGAAATTTCTTATCCTTATTATAAGTTCTTCTCTTTTGTTTTCTAAAATATTGAGAATAAGACTGAAGCTCAATGCCTGTTGTTTCCAATAGGATACGTACTGAAAATGTTATTAAATCAATTGACAACTTGTAGGTTGCAGATTGAGTGCTGATGAAAAAATAAAAATAAATTGATATTTCCCATTCGGCTTCATTTTTTGCTTTGTTTGTACACTTGAGAATACCACATTTTATTCTAAAATGATGAAAGAAATTTCTTATCCTTATTATTAGTTCTTAAAATTCAGCTGTGTTTAATTATATATAATTTTAACGAAGAATTTTTTTTCGCAGCTAAAGCCCAGTGTTGCCGATTGGTAAGAAACTGTTTTATAGCCATAAACCACACCTAAAACACAATGGGATTTTTAAAATGATTTTTCCCATGTTTTATTCAAGAAATGGAAATCAAAAAACATTTTTAAATCAATTTTGGGTGAAGAGAAAAAAAAACTTTTAAGTATGAATCAATGAAGTTTGGATGGTAAAAATGCACAAAAGCAGTTTGAAAAAAATTCGACGGGAGGCTGTCTCTGCTGAACGGCCGCTGGGGTTGAGGGGTGTAAACTTACTTACCTTACTCAACTGTGACTTTCTGTGACTAAAGTAGCTCGATCTGACTAAAGTAGCTCGATGTGACTAAAGTAGCTCGATGTGACTAAAGTAGCTCGATGTGACTAAAGTAGTACACCAGGGTAACGATTTGGGTAACTCGCACTCTAAATTCACTGTTAATGACTTAGGAGGTTGGTTTTTGAATGTTGAAAAATGCTGCATTTTTTTACCTCTATTTAATAATGAAAATACGATCCGTGTTTGAATATGACGGTTTTGAAGAAATTTTGAAAAAGAGTGGAAGTGACATTAAAAAAAATTCCTTTTATGCCCTTTCTCGTTGAACGCATTCGTAGCGACATCTAGACAAACTCTAAAAAAGTTATTTCAGCTAAAAATTATAGGTTGGTTGAAAATCGCACTGTTCAGGAGTCAAACTGAATTTAAAACATCAAACCAAAAAAATTATAATTCAGTATCTGTATCTAAGTTCTTCTGATCACATAAAAAATATTCAAATCAATTTTGATCCTGCTCTTTTTAAACGTATCACTATAATTTGGAGCAGAGATAACATATAATATTTCGTTAACATATTGATCTAAGGTTCGACCAGAAATATAAATAGGCAACGACAGAAAATCCGTTTTGGTGTTTAGTTTCCATTAGTGCTATATCTCATTAACTTTATTTGTACTTGATGTTTAGTTTCCATTAGTGCTATATCTCATTAACTTTATTTGTATTTGATGTCTAACAGTTTTAAATTGGTAACGAAACTGTTGTTCGTCACTTCCCTTCAATAAAATTAATTAACCGTTAATTAAATAATCTCTAAACTCGTTTCTTGAAATTATTGTTTAAAAGGAATACTCAACGTAGATTTACTTTGATTTAGAGTTATAATTAAGCTTCTGCAGTGTTGAGATTATTTAAAGCTTTCTTGAACAAATCTGTTTCAGAAGCCTGAATAGAAGTCTGAATCAAAACAAATTTGTTTGAAAAATGGTGTTTAGGAAGTTGTATTTATCGACAAACAGGCACTAGTTAAATGCAGCAAACTATTGTTAAAGTTATTTGTTTATCACATTCTGCGATTATATTTGAATAATCGAGCTGTTTACTTTATTCCGCCAAATCATTTATTGTGAAAATGCCAATGCCAAGTTTGAATGGGTTTTAATCCGGCGTTCATTTATAAATAAATGTTTTGTTTGAGAATTTAATTTAGAGTTCATTTTGCTTTAGTACTCACTTTATTGAATAATAAGTTGCATGTTCTCTGATTATTCTTGTTAAAAAGTGGGGTTATTAATAGTTACTTGTAGTAGAAAATTAATGCTTTCCTGTATAAAAGGTGGAAGTGGCGTTGAACAATTTCCATTTATACCCTCTCTCACTGTATGTACTCCTGGCGACATCTAGGGAGACTCTGACAAGTTATTTCATTTCAAATTTGTAGGTTAATTGAAAATCGCACTGTTCATGAGCCCAACTGAATTTACTGGTTATAATTCAGTATCTGTACTCCAATTGTTGTATTTTAATCAGATAAAAAATATTGAAAACAATTTTGATACTACTCTTTTTAAATGTATCACTGTAATTTTGTGCAGAATTGACATATGCAATTTTATTAACAGGTTGATCTAACTTTCGACCTGAAATCTAAACAGACAACGGCTGCTAATCTGTTTTCATATTTAGTTTCCATTAGTGCTAGTTGTATTAACTTTATTTGTTTTGAAGTGTACAAATTTTGGATTGGCACAGAAACAGTCGTCACCATCTTTCGATGCAATTAATAAAATATTACTAGTATAATAGCCCAGATCTCTCGGTAACGCTCTGACGTCATCAACAATAGAACTCGAGCAATAGCACTGCGAGGCATTAAACAGCATTATTTCATTGTTAGAGAACCTAAATTTCAGTAATTTTTCATTTAAAAGAGTAATTGTCGCTCTAATTTCAAATTTAATAGCCCTAAAATAATGAAATAAAATTTTATATCGATTTATATTAAATTTATCTCCCTATGATGAATAGTTCCCGAGAAATTTTAAATTATATTAATCCTATATTTCAAATTATTTTCTGTTTTTCAATAGAAAGTAGTAAATAACGTTAGTGGTATATCATGCGCGTGATGTAGTTTGGACGCCACGATGCATATCATTATTTATTACAATCGTGATGATAAAATTTGATAATATTTTTTTAGCAACGTTTGACAAGCAGAGAAGTGCTTTGTTTTGAAACTAGATTTTTTATCTATCTAGATTATATCTACTAGATTTTCTAGATTTTTTTTAGACAAAGAGGTTTTTTGAATAAAGAAATATGTAAATAAAAATTATATACTTCCTGTCATAAAACATATGTTTATTTTATTTGTTTTCAATAAATGTTAAACATTTCTCTCGCATATATATCTACTTAAACACGTCAAATTTGATAGGGAAATCTCTCGAATGAAAAGACAATTTGCACCAGTCATGGTATGACGGGTGATTTTCCAGTTAATTAAATAATCCCTAACCTCGTTCCTTGAAATTCTTATAGAAAAGTAATACTCAACATAAATTTACTTTGATTTAGATTTGAAATTAAGCTTTTGCGATGTTGAGATTACTTAGAGCTTACTTGAGCAAATCTGTTTCAGCAACCTGAATAGAAGTTTGAATCAAGACAAATTTATTTGAGAAATGTTGTTTAGGAATTTGCATTCATCGACAAACATGCACTATCTGAAATCAGTAAACTATTGCTAAAGTGATTTGTATAACACATTCTGCATTCATATTTGAATGATCGAGCTGTTTACTTTCTTCTGCGAAATCATATGTTGTGAAAATACAAATGCCAATAACGCTTGCGTTTTGACTAAAAATTCATTTATAAATAAGTGTTTTGTCTAAGAATTTTAATCAAAGATCATTTTGAGTTATTAACTACTTTGTTAAACATTCAGCTGCGTGTTTTCTGGTTATACTTGTTAACTAGTACATGTATTAATAGTTACTTGTTGTATAAAATTAATGATTTCGTGTATAAAGGTGACGATCTATTTTTTTTTTCATTCTTTATTCAACATCATTAATAAAGGACACCACCAGATGTCCTTCACAGCGTCACTTCTACGCTGTAACAGAATTTCACATCATGCTTAATAATGTGTTTAACATTTTTTCTGAAAAACTCACCATCATTAATTCATTAATCCATGTATTATTTTGCGACAAAAATGTTTCAATAATGAAAACATGTTGAAAGGCGCTCTTTCTATCAATATTAAAGATCATGTAATTTAATTTTTGTTCAAATACAGTTAATATTTTGTAGAGTAACTCTTTATATAATAAATATCCCATATTTTTAAATTTAGTGCTATTGTGTTATATCAAAAGCTTATCATCTTTCTTATTTTTTATTGTTCATCAGAAATAAACGATATATTATAGAATTAATTCTATAATATATTGTCTATATAATTCCAAGAAATAATTTTTTGTCCCATCATAAAATGTCGTCATCATAATTTTAGCTCTTATTTACTTTATAAATATAGGACAGAATTATTATTTTTAGAGGGAGATAATATTACCGAGTACATTATTAATTAAAGCAAGGTTCATTCCCTCAAGGTATCCTACTAGACGTTAAAAACTATTTTTTATCAAGACGATTATAATAGCTATGAAATTTTTACACTATTTGCCGTCGCCTCAGGGATTATCTATTGATTTGTAAGTGAAAATATTTAATAAAGTAATTGAAAACATAGTTGCGTAACAGAGTTAAAAAAGTTACTGCGAATTTATTAAAGAAGTTGAGATGAGAGTAACTGTGAAATCACCATCTAAATTTATAATATTAAAATTTGTCTAATTGATTCATACGAAAGATTAGTTTCGGAAGTGCACATATTATTGTGAATATGGTTTTACTACGAAATAACAGTTTGATTATATTTCAAATTATATACAACTCTATTTTGGTTTGGTTTGGTTTGTGTTTAATGGCGCAAAAGCCATCTTTGGCTATGCTGCGCCAATACAATGGTAGAATATACATAAAACTAGAAAATCACCCGCCATGGTTTGAAGGGCGCAAATTGCCTCTTCATTCGAGAGATTTCCCTTCAAATTTGACGTGTTTAAATAGATATATATGCGAGAGAAATGTTTAACATTGATTTAAAACAAATAAAATAAACATGTTTTATGAGAGGAAATGTTTTTTTTATTTACATATTATTTAAATATTTCTTTATTCAAAAAACCTCTTGGTGAACAACATTCCGTTTGAAGTATTTTTCGTTGTTTAATAATTTTCTTTGTACTTTCGATGTCTTTTTGTAAATTTTGACGTGATTGGGAATCCTAGACCTTGAAAGTGCAACATAGAGCTGTCCATGTGAAAAGACAGGCTCATCGAGGTAAATTCCAACACGATCGAAAGTTCCCCCCTGCGATTTGTTGACGTCACTGGTGGCTAATTTAATTCTTGGCAAGAAAATAACATCGCCGCGATTGCATTCAGATAAAATTTGGCGTCCAAACTATATCACGCGCATTATATACCACTGACATAATTTACTACTTTCTATTAAAAAACAGAAATTAATTTGAAATATATGATTAGTATAATTTAAAATTTCTCGGAAACTATTGATCATGGCGTGATAAATTTTATATCATTCGATGGCAAATTTTATTTCACTATTTTAGAGCTATTAAATTTGAAATTAGGACGACAATTACTCTTTTAAATTTAAAATTACTGAAATTTAGGTCCTCCAAGAATGAAATAATGCTGTTTAACGTCTCGTAGTGCTATGGCGCAAGTTTTATTGTTGGTGACGTCAGAGCGTTACCGGAGGATCTGGGCTATTATATTAGTAATGCCGGAAAATGAACATCATTTCAAAAACAAGGACAACACCAAACTGTAAATATATTGTATTATATAATGGTAAATATCGACTGCTAGTTTAGGTTATATCGAGATTTATGGACATGGTTCCGAAAAGATCAAAGATATCAGCTTGAAACTGAAAACGTCTAAAATGAAAATTGTGTGGAAAAAGATAATAGCTATATTTCTCTCCACATCACAAAATATTCAACATTATTTTCGATATTGGAATTTTAAGATCGCGGTTTTATTTTATTCAAAGAAATTAAGATATAAAGCAATTATTCTGAGGTTGATGCAACTCTTTTGATGAAAGCTGTAAGCACATGCTTCTATTGAATGGCTTATCGAATTTACGTTTATTTTTCAAAATCTTATTTTTAAAATAATTTCTACTCGGATCTTTTTCTGTTGACGAAAGTGTGTTTAACACTTTTAGCAGAATTAACAGTGAAAATTTCGTAGAGGTGGCACAGTTACGAGATCAGGTTTTCTTCAAAATGATTTATTATTAATCCACATCATAATACCCTTCACTGAAAAAACAAAACAATAAAATAAGTTTTAAAAAATACTTCTCTAATGCGAAAAACATTGCCAGAACTCATAACCCGATCTCGCGCACGTATATCATTCTTCCGTTCTCATCTCCAACTAGTGTTTCTTAAACATCGACAGACTATCGAAATCAAGTCGATATATCGGGTTTTCGGAACCATCGACTGAAACAATAGATAGTTTCAAAACTATCGATACTTTCGATGGTATCGATAGTTTTCTCCCGGGCAATACCATCGATAGGCGCGTCTTCAGTCAATAGTTTTAAAACTATCGACTGGAACCAAGTTTCAAAATTATGGAGTGAAACATTCGACTGGAACTACCGATAATATCTATAGTTTCTAAACTATCGACTGGAAGAACACCTATCGATAATATCGCCGTGGAGATAACTATCGATATTATCGATAGTTTTGAAACTATCGATATTTCAGTCGATAATTATCTCCAACTAACAAAATCATGTCCACAAGCCGTCATTACAGATGTGTATCAAAAACCCGTTTTATTTGCATTCAAAGTATTTCCATCCGCAAATGACTAAACACTCACCCTTCGGCAAATAGGAAGTTTGGCATCTTCTGCAATTGTTAAAGCGATCTTGGAGCACTTAGGCAGTACTTGATCTTGAAATCTGACTTAGTTCCCATATATGGGGATAGACTGCCTTTCTTCATGACTTTCAAGGGCAGCTGACCACATTTTTTTTCGAGAGGGAACCTCCAATAGCGAGCAATTCCTTGCTAAAGTTTTTTTTTTTTTGAACAATGATCGTTAAGAGTTAAGACAACCAGAAGATAGTTATGTTCTTCTTCCAATTCTGCTTTCACAGGCGTGCCATTCTTTAACTCACTAAGTCACTGGATGACTTACTCAAAAGTTCATTGTAAAAGAGATCTAAGACATCTATCTTCTCGGCGACTTACTAAACATAGCTAACTAACCTTCCTATATTTATTCGTAAAATTTCTTAAAATCACATGGTTCAAGTTCTAAAATGTCAAATTTTTGGTAATATTTCAAAAACTGTAGGGTTTTTTCAGAGCTGAATGTCATTGGATCGAAATAGTGGGCTGCTTGGAGAGTTAAATACAGGGTGTCGGAGAAAGATATTTGTTATTCTAACATTAATAACAAATATACGAAAAGGTGTACTGAAACCCCTCTGCTGGTGTTATTTACGAGGGGTTGATGATCTTCTCCCACCCCACTGAAAATCGTTTAAATAAGAAAGGTAATTTGTATTCAAATTTTTGAACTATTACATTTTATTAATTTCATTAAAAAGTTTTAAAAAATACTTTTATTAATGTACTAAAATTGAAGATTTTCTTTTATTGCAATTATTTTCTACTTTTTAATCTTATGATTTGTTGTTTCCCAAACTGATTACTAGGTGGCGCCACAAGTGCAGTATCTAAATTTAATTAAATTAGTCAATTAACTGATAATTCAGTTATAAAAATATTAAAATAAGGAATTGTCATCGAGAATTCAGAAGTGTGCAGAATTCTGGGACATCAGGAAGTAGGTGTAAAATAGTCTACGAAATTCCAGCATTAAACGAAACAAGTCAAATTAAATAAAGTTGTTTAAAAATTAGTTACAAAACACCTTCAATATTACAAAATTCACATACTAAAGAAACGTCTTCGTATGAAAACTCCTGTAAGAGGGTGTTTCGCAAAACGAATTCTCCTCTAAGAACACATACCAAATGTGCTGTGAAATCTGGCATTCGGAAACACGCTCCAAGTCCTTCACTTTCCGAGGCCAAGCACGAGCTGCGTGCGTGAATCACACGTGCATTAGTGCAAATAGATGCTGACACTGAATCTGAAATTGCTTACAAATAGGACAGGTATCGATCGACTGCAGGAAATCCCTCGAAATGCCTTTGGTATACACCGAGACATGCATTCAGTGGTCTGGACATGTCACAGGAGCATTTATGGCCTCTCATTTCCTATCTCCTTTGACTTCGGGAAAACGGTCAGATACATTATCTTCTGAAAACATGCCATCATATCCTTCTAAATCAGGGGTTCCCAGCCTTTATTCCCTCGTGTACCCCTTGATTCTTCTTTTTGTTTTCGGGTACCCCCTACTTATTCTTTTTGTTTTCGCGTACCCCTACTTATTCTTTATGTTTTCGCGAACCCTCTACTTAT
>BGPR01021252.1:12570-26732 GCA_013235015.1 Araneus ventricosus
CTTTTTGTTTTCGTGAACCCCCTACTTATTCTTTTTGTTTTCGCGAACCCCCTACTTATTCTTTTTGTTTTCGCGAACCCCCTAATTTCATATTCAACTCTCCCTCCCCAACTATCCGTCTATGCAAAGAAGTTTCTTATCAATAACATTATGGCTATCTTAAAAGTGAAATGACTCGAATTAATAACATTTGCACAACTCTTTTACATTTAAGTCCATTTTTACAATAGTATTAGTTCAACGCCAATGCAAATGAAACCAGTATTATAATTATCTCCTTTTAACTTAAAAGGATAGCTAAAAATTACAGTTCTTAATAATCAACTATTCAAGTGGTATAGTTAATAAATAGCAAGTAGTCACTCGGTGAAACAAAATTCTCTAACTTTTTTAATCCCTTATTTTAATTGTTTCCGCCATTAACAGCTTTTAATTCGCGTACCCACAAACGATCCTTCGCGTACCCCCTAGTGTACTCATATCACAGGTTTGGAACCTCTGTTCTAAATGATCATTGCAATCTGTGTGGATCTATAACTGAAATAATCAGTAAATAATATTTAATGACATAGTAAGATTTTAAAAACTACATTTATCCACTTCTAATATTACTTGGCAACCGTAGCCTGGAGGTACAGTCTGGGCTTTGAAGTCGGAGGATCAAAGAGTCGACTCTCATTTCAACAAAAATCCGTCATATATGCGGGCCAATTAACCTTACCCTTGTGCAGCGTGGAAATTTATAAAATGGTGTTGTCGGCTCGGATGATACCTGCGTCATCTTACTGCGGATCAAAATTACGAAATCCATCTTAGAATAGCCTTCATTGCTTCGATACCGGACATTAATTTAACTACATTCATTTATCTAAACTAAATTCTGATACTTCAGGTACCTTGGTATACCAGTGTTCTATTTATAATATTTGCTACTAGTGTTCTATCTGAAAAATAAACATTTTTATAACTTGAACAAAATGTCGGAATGAAAGATAACGTATGACATATCTGAAATTTTGTTTTCATATTAAATTGTTTCGAAAAGATGAATAATGTATTTAATAAACGTAATAAATATATTTATGATTGCAAATAAGTCTCGTCATAAAACGGAGTAGCTATGGCAATAGTATTGTTTAAAACGACATAGTTATTATGGGTCCCATATTTAACAATAAACTTGTTAACGATCATCTCTAACTATCTTACAGCCGAAGACTATTTATACACTTAGACTAATTAATTTGAATAAAGAACTCGTATTTATTAATTTATTATAAAAAACCCTATTAGCATATTAAAAAAATTTTATCCGTTTCTCAAAAAGTAGTATATTAAAAAAGAAAATATGCGACTGTAGAGAAAAAATATTACATTCAAACAGTACTATATTCATATAATATCCCCAGATTGTTATTAGGTAAACAGATGAATCATAAATTTAGGTCCCTTTTTCCCTTAAGAGCCATTTTAACATTTCGAAAGCAGTAATGCATAAACGTTATAAATAAAGAATAATAATTTAGAGAATGTAATTTCTATACATTTCTGTACTTTTGTATTGAAATTTATATTAATCGTTTGGTAAAATTAAATATAATATGTGTGTATTATTCACTTTCAAAGGATTTTATTTTCATTTTCATCCTAACCAGCAGTTAAATCACGTTTCTACATATATGTATTAAGAAATTTCGGTTATCAGACATGGCCGCTGTTTCGAACGGTGTTTGGAACCAAGAACATTTTGCGAATTTCTTCGTAAAATAACCTCCCAATAGCGGAGTGCATTCTCTATTTAACGAACTTTTTCTTGTGATCCAATATATTTTTTTCTCCCTATTTCTCAAAATATTTCTAAACATTTCAAACTTATTCTTTCTTTTAACACATTTTATGGTGATCAATAACCTTGAAGCTGGAAATGTCATAGCGAAAGTGTTTGAGCATCAACGAAAAAAATTTAATTCTTCATGAGGTGGATAAAGGCATGAAAAAAAAGATATTGCTTTAAAATTTGATATTCCTCCAAACAGCTTACCAACCATAATAAAAAAATCGTGATAAAATACAAAATTATGATTCATCGAATTCTTGTTCAAAACGTTTAAAAGCACGTGTCTATGAAGATGTGGATGATGCAGTTTTGAAGTGGACAGTGTGAAAAATAAAAACAATACAGCAATGAATTGCGATGAAGACGAAGATGATGAAGATGGAGATGATCATAATGTAGAAATCAACAAACCTTCGTATGACGAAACGCTAAAATTCATTAATTTTAATATAAAATTATTTTTTTAATTGAAAATACAGTGTATTCCCGGACAATGGTTTATTTTATTCTTGTTTTCCTTGCAGATTTCTTTTTGATGGGTAAAATATATAAAACAAATATATATTAATTTACCAAATAAAGGTGTGATTAATTACTTTTTAATAATATTTATTGTTTATGAATTTAAAATCTGTTTTGAGTAGTTTAAAGTATTTTAAAAAGGTGAATCTCTATTTAACGAATTTTTCATATAACGAACTTTTTTGGGGGATTTAGCGACTTCGTTAAATAGAGGTCCGACTGTATTTTACATTTTATTGTGGTCCGCCAAATTTGGAGAAACTGCCTGCAGAACATTTCCAACTGTTTCAGGTCATGCTGCAGAACACTGGATATAATTCTACGACTTCTACTAATTCTGAAGAGAAGTCGAGTAAAACTATTCTTTAGCATTTTTACCGGTTCTCTCTCGTGAGTTTAGTTACATCTGAGTGAATGTAATGATATATCCTAATTTTTGCTCAGCCCATTAATCTTGGAACTTTTACTTTAAAGGAAGCCCAATTCCACACTTTTCATCATCCGATAAAGGCGGTCCCTCTCCTGTTAAAACCCTATTTTCCATTTCTTTCCGACTTGCGCCACTCTTTCCACCAGAGAGGCCACATCTTCGATTTTGTAATTAGACTTTACCTAAAACCGTATAGTCCGACCATTTATATTTTTATAACCGAACAATATCGGGAAGAGGGTACACGGGGAAACGAAGTTCGAAAAATCGAAACAAGGGCGAATCTGATTATTCCAATGAGTTGCAAGCGTAGCATCGATAAAAAAATTTAACAATAAATATTGACGTCAGTATAAGGCGGAGGAATTGGAAAAATCGATCCCTTTTCATAAGGGGGATCCTTTTTCTGGTAAGCAGTCCCGTCTGAAGCACGGAGGTATGTCTTCGGTACAGACCTTTTTATTCGATACAATTCGGGATGGAGGAAGAAGTCAGGATATTATTTCAATTCTCTTTTTCTGCTTCCTTTAAACAGTTTCTTGTCGTTTGATAAAATCCAGAGAAATGAAGCAAATCTTCTGGAACTGGAGACAGGCGCGGGGTGGGGAAATCAGGAGAGCTCCGGCAATTTCGAACTTTTCAAAATTTGTGGAAATCGGGGTATTTGAATCAAATTTATGGTTCATATTTCGCTATTTATTTTGGGGAGGGCTTTTTTCAAAAGATGTTTCGGCGATAAGTTCAGTAAAAGGAAAACGTTTTGAGGAAAAACTTAAAGATGGATACTCGAAATAATAGAAATGGGTACAAAAAGGAATGCAAAAACAAGAGTTTTTGATAGAGACGCTTTTTGAATATTCGATCGCGAAATCCAGGAAGAAAGATTATAGAGGAGACAGTAAGAACTTGTAGTACTGCTGACCCTTTTTGTTTTCTAATTATAACAGTTTTTTCTAACTTGCAAAAACTGTTTTAGGTGTTCTGAATGTAATTAGCGTAACTCATACGCATATTTTTCTTGTATCTAAATTTTAATCATGTTTAATGATACAATCTGCTTTATTTATACCATTTTTATATCAGCTTTTTTCTTTTCAAAAATCTTGAAAGTTTGTTTTTAATGTCATTTTGTTCATGAGATACAGTATAAGTGTTTATGGGAATATGAATACTACTTCAAAAAGAAAATTTTAATGCACATTAATAAGGGATTAGAACCGATTTAATAAGGAATAGTGTGAGATCAAAAATTCTTCCTGACGTTCACTGGTGTGTTTTTCCTGAATCAATGCGTAAGAAAAACATATTATCCAGTTTTCAGCATTGAATGCTTTGGCCTTTTGAGCTTTCTTCTGTTTGTTTGTTTCCAAGACACGTCAGAATATTTTATCTCCATAAGTACGTCAGGAATTGTAGAGACGTTTACCATTAGTGTTTCATGAACTAACTGATGTTTCTCTTCTGTTACGCATCATTTATGAAACATGACTTTAAAGATATTGTTTCCGTCTCTTGCAATCTCTTACTTATTCAATACAAAATTTACTCCTAAAAAGCCAGTTTATTATCCTGGGTACCTTTGCTTTAACAAGCACAGTGTAGCAAATGAAAATATAAAATATAATAATGATGCATCCACATCAAAAGCATAGAATGGAAAATAGAATGATACAAATCATTGTAAAAAGAATAAGAAATAAAATAATATTAAATGGTAAAACCGAATTTTTATTTTTGTTTAGTCACAGTAGTGAACTTAAGATACTGGTATAAAGAATTCGCATGCTTTAAAAACAATGCCACCCATTTAAATCTTATTTCAAATAATTTTAAAATATTTTTCTCCTTTTCCTCTCATAGTTATTTTTAAAAAAAGAACCAGCCCAGCCCAACCCCCCCCCACCCAACCCCATTCCCACTGACATCCATCTAAACTGATCAGAAGCGAACTACGCTCTAGAAACGGGGATGTGACGTGGCATAGTAGTAGTTTCGCTGTCTTAAATATGACACTAAAATTGGCATTTTTCAGGCAATTATCTCTTTTGGCGTCTAGAAATTCCATGCCGCGATTTTAACATTTTGAATGACTTCAACCAAAAACACGTTTGCATTAATTTAAATGAAAATATTCCCATGTATTTAGATGGAAAAATTTACATCGCTTTCGATATAAAAAAATTATTTGCTTCAATAGCAAACAATGTTTGCATCGAATTTAATGGGAAAAAAATTGCACTGATTTCGATAGAAAAAAAATTGTGCTGATTTCGATGGAAAAATATTTACAACTATTTCAATAGGAAATATCTCACTTTAGTATAGGTCTCTAGGGCGTTTACTTTCTGCTTCCACGCCCACAAACCGCTAACGAATTAGATGGAAAAATTATGTACAAAGATTTCAATGAGAAAAAATATATCAATTTCATTAGGAACTATCTTACTTTAATATAAGAAATAGTGGATGGCAAAGCTATTGCTGAAATTTTAAAAAATCATATTGTAAATTAGGTATGTTTTTTTCTTTTTCTTTTTTTTCTCAAGGGTTATTAAAATAAATTTCGAAAAATATAAATTTTTAAAATGAATAAAAAATATTCTATGCATAAAAGGATATGATTCCAGTTTGGAACAAAAAGAAATTTAAATATCATTCTATAATTTCAACTCCCACTTGCAAACCACAATTCAATTCAATGAAAAAAAATATTTACTCAGGTTTTAATGAGAAAAAATATTTGCATCAATTTCAATAGGAACTATCTCATTTTAGTTACGACAACTAGTGGATAGAAAAAATATTGCTTAAATTCACAAAATGAGATGCTGAGATTTTTTTTGGTTATTGTTCTTGCTCAAGAACTAGTAAAATGCAACGAGTGTAATATAAATTTGAAAAATGAATAAAATTTTTTTCTTTGTATAAAAGCATATGATCCCAGTTTGAAAAACACATCTATCAATCAATCTAGTTTCTATTTCTAAACCACAATAAACGTTTCAATTCAAAGAACTACGCCACTATTTTAATAAATTCATTTAAACAGAGCGCCTTCTTATTCAAAAAGCAAAATTTCATTCATCCATTGATATCGCAAACACGACAGAACAACACATTAAAGGAATGCAATAAAGGTTATTAATGCTCTTGCATCCGCTGTCGTGTGTTTCGATTTTTACTTTTCTGCGGATGGAAATACATTCTTAAATGGTGAATGAAATTTACTTTTAGTGCCGGAAATAAGTTTTCCGAGTCGGAGTTTTCCAGAACAATGCGAGAATAAACAAAATCGGGAGATGAAACGCTAAACAATTCCGGCCCCCACCTCCTGAATTCATGAGCGCAGTAATAACTTTAGCTGACTGGACTGAACTCCGTAAATAAATGCACGGCGCGATTCTTCTTAATGAGGCTAAACATTAAAAGAAAATATATTTTCCGTTAACCCTTTTCACGCCGTTCGCGTTTGCATAAATGCCGGAACTGTCATCAGGCGTAACTGCGAGTTTTGCAGATTTTCAATTTTGGAACGGGGCCCGTCGGCTAATTGCATTTGCCTAAATGGAGAGCAGGAATTAGCGACAATCAGGCGCCAAGAAGATTCAAGTTCCCGCCTGTAAGCGAATTCGGATGATTCGGAGTAAGGAAATTTAAATCACTGGAACGATTTGACATATTTTTAACTAAAAATATGTGAAAATAAAGTTTAAAAATGAATAGATGTTTTCAATGTATAAAAGGATATGATCTCAAACTAGAAACGAGACATTAAATATCAGTCCAGAGTCTCTACTACCACACTTAAAAACCATGATTGATTTCAATGGAATAAATATTTACATTGATTTCGATGAGAAAAATATTTACATCAATTTCATAGGAACTATCTCATTTTAGGACAAGAAGCCTGTGGATAGAAAAATGCTGTTTAATTATATAAAATCACTTTGTGAGGCGCGGCCCATCTATTAATTGCATTTGCCTAACTGGAGAGCAAGAATTAGCGACAATCAGGCGCCAAGAAGATTTCAAGTTCCCGCCTGTAAGCGGATTCGGAGTAAGGAAATTTAAATCACTGGGACGATTTCACATATTTTTGATTAAAAATTTCAGGAAATATAGATTTTAAAAATGAATAGATGCTTTCGATGTATAAAAGAATATGATCTCAGACTAGAAACGAGCCGTTAAATATCAGTCCAGAGTCTCTACTACCACACTTAAAAACCATGATTGATTTCAATGGAATAATTATTTGCATTGATTTCGATGAGAAAAATATTTACATCAATTTCATAGGAGCTATCTCATTTTAGGACAAGAAGCTTGTGGATAGAAAAAAATGCTGTTTAAATTTATAAAATCACTTAGTGAGGCGCGGCCCATCTATTAAATGCATTTGCTGAAATGGAGAACAGGAATTAGCGACACTCAGGCGCCAAGAAGATTTCAAGTTCCCTCCTGTACGCGA
Source organism: Araneus ventricosus (assembly GCA_013235015.1). Lineage (NCBI taxonomy): Eukaryota > Metazoa > Arthropoda > Arachnida > Araneae > Araneidae > Araneus > Araneus ventricosus. The sequence continues at coordinate 19,834 of BGPR01021252.1, forward strand.
ATTCGGATGATTCGGAGTAAGGAAATTTAAATCACTGGAACGACTTCACATAATTTTAACTAAAAATTTCGAGATATATAGATTTTAAAAATGAATAGATGTTTTCGGTGTATAAAAGGATATAATCTCAGACTGAAAAAGAGACGTTTAAATATCAGTCCCGAGTCTCTATTACCACAATTGATTTCAATGGAATAAATATTTACATTGATTTCGATGAGAAAAATACTTACATCAATTTCATCTATCTATCTTATACTAACTATCTTATTTTAGTAAAAGTAAGCCTGTGGACAGAAAAATGCTGTTTAAATTTATAAAATCCCTTCGTGAGGAGCGGCCCATCTATTAATTGCATTTGCTGAAATGGAGAACAGGAATTAGCGACACTCAGGCGCCAAGAAGATTTCAAGTTCCCTCCTGTACGCGAATTTGGATGATTCGGAGTAAGGAAATTTAAATCACTGGAACGACTTCACATAATTTTAACTAAACATTTCGAGATGCATAAATTTTAAAAATGAATAAATGTTTTCTATGTATAAAAGGATATGATCTAAGTTTGGGAAAAGGACATTTAAATATCAGTCCAGAGATTCTATTCCCACACTTAGAAACCACATTTGATTTCAATAAAAAAATATTTACGCTGATATCTATAAGAAAAATATTGACATCAATTTCATAGGAACTATCATTTTAGTACAAGAAGCCAGTGGATAGAAAAAATGCTGCTTTAATTTACAAAATCACTTCATGAGGTGCGGCCCGCCGACTAATTGCTTTTGCCTAAATGGAGAACAAGAAATAGTGACAGTCAGACGCCAAGAAAATGTTAAGTTCCCGTCAGAAAACGAATTCTAAATTCCGAGAAATTATGATCATTCGTAGTAAGGAAATTTAAATAACCAGAACGCCTTCACATATTTTTAACTAAAATCTACTATCTAATTGCAGTACTATTTTAAGAACTATTTGAAATGAAATACTATTCCATACATTTTAAGCTACTTTAAACCTTACTTATTAACTACGTTATATTAATTTACGAGCTACTTATTAACTCTTTAAAGTCTGGTTTCTGTGCACTACATTATAAATAGGCTTAGCCGAACATTTTTAATTAGAATCCTTAAGTAATTCGAATTCTTCTCTAGTCCCCCGAAAAACTCATTAACTCAATGCTGAAATATCCCCCATAATTCGAATTATTTTGGTTAATTTTAAATTAAATTAAAAACTGTAAAAAAATGGTTTTATTTATGAATTGTGTTTATTAGCTTTATATGCCTGTACCTAATATCTTCAATGATCGCAAGTGAATAGTTTTTTAAGATTTTTAAAGCACTTGAGGAATTTACTGCTGCAAAATATATTCAATCAAAATAAAAATAAAGAATTTCTAGCTCTTTTTTAAAAAATAATTAAATCTATTAGTTTGGGATTTACTGTTTATTTTGCAGTTTTATTGCACAATTTCTGTATTCAAAGGGTTGTGTAATGTTTGTTTATTAAAATTACTTATTTTTTATAGTCATTATTTGTTAAATTTTAAAAACTTTTAGTCATTTTAGTCTAAATTATCTTGATAGCATAAAATAACAAAACAGTATTAAGTTTCATGGTTAAGAAGCCAAACACAATAATGGAATTTGCTTCCGTAATTTTATTGGCGGTGTGCTGTATTTTCAGGATTTCATGAAGAATCTTGATCCTTCTTTATAAAAAAAATAGATATTTTTTATTGACGATTTCCACAGCACATACATTTTACACAAACACTCGCATAACCCACAATACATTAATTCACATCGAATTCCATCTTAACAACGTTTCTTCTTCTTCGTTGTTAGGCGACGTTCACTCAGCCATAAATATCGTTGCCACTCTATTTTATAAAAGAAATTATATCAAACGATTTTTTAATGAATTTCTTTTACGGCCAAACGATATTTTTAATTAATTTCTTTTATGGCCAAACGATTTTTTATCTAATTATTTTCTTTTCTTTAAATATTTTAATAATTCTACAAATATATATTTTTTATTCGTTACGAATATTACAGCGGAAATGGACGCTGCAGTCAAAGACAACTGAAGCGCCCCTGAATAGCATTCAAGGATAAGACGAGAATTTTTCTGTAAGGCTATCCACCTCAACTCCACAGTGCCGATGCTCAAAAAGAAGTTTTAAAAAACTGTTAACTCTGGTTTAAAAATTATTTGGAAGGTATTCTAAAGATGCCTGGGAAAATGAAAAAAAATGACTAAAATATTGAAGAGTACATAATTTATGTGAAATTTTAGTGATGCAAGGATAAAAAGTTCACCTTTTTGCTTAAAAGTCTTGTGCATCCTCTCATGTTCTAAAACTCATAATCACCCTTCCAAATAATCAGCACACTTCGATAAAGGTTGTCCCTTCTATTTGAGGAAACCAAACACAAACTTTGAATCAATCTTATGGAAAAAATGCCCACCTATAAAATGTCCAGAGAAAAGATCAAGCAACTAATGAGAATCATATTCGATAATAGAAATCTTCTTCACAACAACTTCTCCATACAAAAATATACCTTCAGCTAGTTTCATGTATATGCAAAAGATTAAACAGAATTCCGAAAGCCAGATAAAATAATACCAATATCTTATTGCATGGTAAATGAAACTTAACTTGTCTTCAAACTATTTTTGATTGATATTGAGTATCGGTATATATATCACAAAATAAACTTTACTCATCTCTTTTAGAATGAACTATTGAGTAAGTCCACCTAGTGAGTTAAAGCATAGCATGGCTGAAGAACTTGAATCACAAGAAGATTATAGCTATCCTGGTTGTACTCCTAAACACTATTATTTAAAAACTGGTAGACGGATGTGAACTTTAGCAACGAATTTCTCCCTATTGGAGGTTCCCCCTCCAAGAAAAAAATACAAATGAGGGCCAGCTTCCCTGAAAAACATAAAGGAAGGTGATCTATACTCATATCTCAGAACAAAGTGAGATTTCAATATCAGATGCTGTCTAGGTCGCATTGACTAACAAAATAGATCGAATAGGATTAGAACATCAGCTACAATTGAATAAACTATACAGGGTTCCCACTTATATCCGTTACACCCCCTTAACTTCTAAACGGTGACAGCTTAGGGCATAAAGTTGGTGTCTAGGTATAGTAAAAAGGCTGTGCGCTACTCGATGAGACAACTTACAACGCCATCTATCGGAAAATTTTGAAATTAGCGGTCCTATCTCGAAAACGGTACAAGATACGGGAAAAAAGTCAACTACAAAACTGTAGAGCGTCTTCGATTTAGTACGAAAAAATACCTTGAGTGCAATAATGCTAAGAACAAAATGTGTAAAATGCGCATTTGTTTGCTCTCATTTTCAGAAATTTTGACGTCATATGACACGAGTAAAAGGATAAAATATTATTTTTGGGGCAAAAAATGATCTTATTATACTTTTTCTTGTGAAAATAACTCAAACAGCAAGTGTATGGACCTTTCGTAGAATTGTATTTTCATTTCAGGACGTATTACTGTTGCTTGTGTTTGCTCACCAACAATATGCTAAAACGTGTGCTAAGTGAAATTTAAGTAAGGACTCAAGTCTACATTGTAGATGACGGAGAGCACTTGGAACACCGAAAATAAAGGTATATTGTGATAACTAATTGTTTTTTCTCGTTTTAACCCGTTTAGAGACGTCACAGTTTCAGAAATCGAGAACAAACAAATGTGCACTTTAAACGTTCATTTCTTCGTATTAATGTGTACAAGGTATCGAAGACGCTCTACAATTTTGTAATTGACCTTTTTTCCCGTATCTTGTACTGTTTCCGAGATAGTACCGCTAATTCCAAAATTTGCCGATAGATGGTGTTGTAAGTTGTCTCATCGAATAGCGCATAGCCTTTTCACTATACCTAGACACCAATTTTATGGCCTAAGCTGTCACCGTTTAGAAGTTAAGGAGGATGTAATGGTTATAAGCGGGAACCCTGTATATTATTAACAATTACTGAAAATAATTTTTCATCGATACAATGCTATTTTTGTCTTTAAAAGGTTCTTTAAATAGTTAGAACGAAAAGTTTTTAGTTCTTCGGAATGTTAAAAAGAAATTTAGTAATACTACGATTATAAAATTAAAGGACGAAGTAGAAATCATTTTCAAAAAATAATAAATTCAATAAATCATTCAATAGAAGCATCTACTTCCAGCTTTTATCAAGAGCATTTCAAGAGCCTCAGAATAATTGTTTTATAATTTAATTCCTTTAAATAAAATAAAACCGTATTCTTGAAATGCCGAAATCGAAAATAATGTTGAATATTTTCTGATGTGGAAAGAAATATAGTTTATTTTCTTTTCCCACATATTTCTCATCCAAGACGTATTCAGTTTCAAGATGATCTCTTTGATCTTTTCTGAAGCATGTCCATAAATCTCAATATAAACCAAACTAGCGATCGATATTTATTACGGAAATATTGTGAATAGTTTCAAAACGAGGGAAGAAAATGCATGAAGTGCCGTTCTTTGCTTAAATATTTGAATCATCTAAGACTAGTAATGAAGCGTTCTTGCAAGGAAACGTCTTTAAACTGCTCTAATAAAATTCAAAGTGAATTCAAGTTAACCGTTATTGTCAGGAATTAATAATATTCATAATAAAAAACTTATGTAGAAAGGTAGTAATTCGAACTATCTTGTAAAAAAGAATATTTATTAACTAAAAACTTAAGGTATCCGACTGGTTTAAAATCGTCGTTTTCGATGAAATTATCAAAAAAAATATGACTTAATTTTGTAGCCTGTTTAATCAGCTTTCTAAAACTGTCTCACTTTTTACTCTACGTGAATTACAAAAGGGGGAAACAGCTGTTATATTACCGAAATGTAAGCATTATTTTATGTTGCTTGAAAACTTTAAATGTGTTGTTTTCTGAGAAAGGAAATTTTTGAGGAAAACTGTCGACCGTAACAATGATTTCTCAAAAAGTTATTCAAGTATTGATATGAAATTTTCTGAGATTGTTTCCTATAATGTGCTTGATGGTTTCCTCTAAAAACTAAGGTCAATTTTAAAATTAAGTATTATTTTTAAGTGCTTAAATATAAACGAAAAGCATTTTTTATGAAAAATTACCAGTTTAATAACTATGTTCAGCTATATTTCAAAACTATTTTCAAGTACAATAACATTTTAGAGCATAACACAGATAACTGTCATAAAAATGTACTCCTACAAGGATTTATGTCTATGGCTGTTAGCGTAAGGCAAATATTTTAGTCATTTTTCTTCAAATTTCTCATTTTTTAAAAAAAATATTATTTTGAAAGCCTGATTTTACAATATTTTCATAGTTTTAAAACATATGCAGTTGAAATATAACATTAAAAATTATATAAAAGTTATTTTTCAAAAAAATGTCTCCGAACACAGTCGGATACCTTAATAACTAATAAAGACTAACAACCATTATGCGAATACTAATATATCGTATTTGATTTGATTTGATTGGGGGGGGGATTTTCAGTAACAAAGGCTATTATCCCCTATTCATTCCAAAGTTCGTTTCAATCACTAATCAAAAAAGAAATGAAAATTACCGTCAAAAGATGGGCTAAAGATATTGCCGATCTGATTCGGTCAAGAGAAAAAAAATGGCACCATCCTAGAAAGGCCTCCATATTCTTCCCTAATAAATCGTAGCAAATAAAAACATTTTTAGAAAACTCTAGAAGAAGTTGTAGTATTTACAAATCAGTTGTAGCTCTGCTTAGCGGGAACAGAAGCCGGCAAGCTCGCAAAGCGGCTAGTGATAGAAATCGCCACATTATCATTCATAAGAAACTTACAAAATACCTAGTTATGTACGGGTCTATTGTGGTACCCCCGGTTGGGTTGGGAGACGTCAATTTTTCCGCACGTTAACAACGGGAAAAGTGACGTTCCCCACCCCAACCGGGGGTACCAGAATAGACCCCGTAATATGAATGACCAAAATATGTAATACAGGATGATTCTAAAAGATTTGACTTAAATTTAAAATCAGGCAATGGATGCATGATGGCATTCATGATACATAATGGCAAAATTGAAATGGTTAAGGTTGTAGAGGGCAGATCGGAAATGGTGCTTTGAGGTGGTAGCCAGCGATAATGAAATGTTTGCTAAAGTTGCGTTCACACGCTCAGCAATATTAAATACTCACAGTTCTCAATTTTGGGTGCATTTCTGTTGGATTTTTGATTGACATTCATGATACTTCTTCTAGGACAAAACAAACATTTATTAGAACACTAGAAAGCAACTATTACACTCTGTATCTGCGTACAGCGTAACATTGTTCAGCAGTACTCATACTCATCTCTTATTTTAAATCAAATTCCAAGTAAGTCAACATCTGACTGTTGGCTCTCATCTGATATACATTTTTATAATCATAGATACGTTGAAGTCATGCTTTTGTCAGACATAAATATTAAATACGCTTATATTCAACCATCCTGACTTTTCAATTGACCTCAATTGAACCAAATTTTAGCTTACATTATAGCAATATCAACACAAAAACAAAAAGAAAAATACATTCATAAAAGATAAAATAAAGTGAAATATAAAATGAAAAAGTTCTATCTATCCTACATAAAAGCTCAATAAAAGCACCGGTTTACGTACAGTTCGTTTGGGACTTTGCATTTCAGGTTCATCATCAGAATTTTCACTAGAGTCATGATAGTCTTCATCCCAGCTTCTTCAGGCTTTAAACTGACTGACATGAGCCGTTGTAGCATAAAGACGACCATTACTAGGTTCTAGTTGTGAGATTCTATATGTGTCACTAGGAAGTATTTCTAAGTCCACGTAGCAGGAGATCAT
>BGPR01021253.1:0-25172 GCA_013235015.1 Araneus ventricosus
TCTATATTTAATTCTGAGCATCACCCTTGAGACCCCTTCTCAAAAGCCGTTCTCCAAAATGTAAGAGAAAGGACAAGGTTAAAATAGATGATGAAATGTTCGATCCAGAATACTAACAAGTTGAGAATATAGTTAATTATGAATTAGAACAGTTTTTCTTGTATGTTTGATTCCAACCACCATTCGTCGGGAAGTGTTTCTTTCTCAACGGACGAGGCCTCCATACCGGTCAGCCCGCCTCAGTATCAGTTACGCGGAATATGAGAAGCATTCTTCGAAATATTCGGTTCAACTTATGGAATTCCTCTTTTAGATCGTTCTATTGGTTAAAATTTTAATGAATATATTGGAAATTGGGCTCTGTGACTTTTTTAAGTAATCAAAGGGCATAGTAAATTCTAAATGGAAACTGGAAGCTGATTTATTTAAAATGTATTTGTTGAAAATGGTCGGTATGCACGAAAATTCTATTTTTTTTTTCAAATTTGCGATAATAAATTATTCATTCAGGCCCTATTTTAATATATAGAGTTCAAAAAATTTGTTCTACAAAAATCCACACTATTTTGCATCTTATTAATTGAAATTAAGTTTAAACAAAACTCGGAAATAATCCTAGTTATTCGTTAGAAAACAGCTGTGGGACGGATGTTATTTGATTATCAATACGTTTTATTAGTTTCATAAAAGACTACATACGTGTTATTCCATTAAAAGTCATCACAAGTTACTTTACGTACAATCATTTAGGGTCTTGCATGAGAATTTATTTTTTATTATGCTGTTGTTCTCTCACTGCGTTTCTTTTAAAGACTAAATCTATTTCCTTGTTGGCTCTTTGATTCCTAAAGAGTCCCTTTATGATTTCTATTGTGTAATGTATGATTTTGATTAAGCAAATTAGAGAAAATTAAAATTCAAGATGTATCTAAGGAAGAAAGTAGGTTCTCAACTTTATTACTCATAACTAAGGCATTTATGCCGTCAAAAATGAAAGAAAAGATCCTTTATGTTTTATCAGTTTTTCTTATTGTTGCTATATGAACAAATTTTAATATTCTGGAAAATATTCTTTAAAATACTTGTGAAATTTGTTATATTTGATATTTGTGGACTAAAGGTTTCAGGCGAATGGAGAGTATTGTACAAAAATGTTGAACAATCTTAATAAATGAGACGTTTTATATTTATAAATTTACTAAACGAAGATTAGAAGCATTTCTCTAAAAAATTTAATTCATTAGAAAAAAAAAATGTTTGCTGTTTCAGTTTCATTTGGTTCTTTTTAGTGAATGTTTATGTCACTAATTATTTTATTGATGCATATTTATTCGATTGATTTTCTTATGATTTTTTTTTCTTTTACAGTTAGATGCCAAGAAAAGTCCTCTAGCCTTGCTTGCTCAAACCTGCAGCAATATAGGAGCTGATAATCCTAACAACAAACCTATAATAACTGGCTTGGAAAAGAATAAGGACTCCAGCAACGATTCAAAAAAGGACAAATCACCACTTATTATAAGTGATGATCATAGCAACAGCAAACCATCTTTCAAACCATACGAATCGGTTATCAAAAAGGATGATAATCCCAACACCGAATTCGGAGGTAAGAAAACACCCAATTCTAAAGCAAGCTCTCCGTCTGTGACGAATCGCATATCTCCAGCTGTCAGCACAAGCTCTTGTGGTAAAAGCTCACCTATAAATTCAGAAAATGGTAGGAATAGTTCTCACAATGCAGCCAAGACTGAGTCATCTGTTGCATCTCCTATTTGTACATCAGATTCTACTTCTACGACACTATGCTCTACACAAAACACTCTTAGTGGACTAGGTTACGGTTCAACGAGCTTGGGTTTAGATCTAGCACGTAGTGACGCACCTAAAGAAAGCTTGAGCAATTTCGGACTAAGTGCCTATAAAGCCTTATCTGGTCTAAATCCTCTCTCCAATTGCACTGGCTGTGGACCTCTTCCAGGACATTCCATCGATGCACACGCTTTTCCAGGAGCTGCTCAAAGTGGATTGCTCAAAGGCTCAAACTATCCCTTAAGTGCCACGGCATTATCCCCTTATGTTGGGTATGCTAGGGTCAAAACTTCGAATGGTGGCACAACTTTGGTTCCTGTGTGTAGGGATCCCTACTGTTCAAACTGTCAGTTGAGCATGCATAGTGCACAACTATCTTCGTGTCCTAGTGGATGTACTCAGTGTAATCATGACAGGTTAGGTTCTACATTACATGGCTTAGGACATGGACTTGTTCCAGGCCTAACTGGTTCTGCAGCTGCAATGGCCGCGGTGGCAGCAGCAAGTCGTGTGCCAAGTCTTTCATATCCCCAATCTGTCTTACCTAGGCCAAATGTCTGCAGTTGGATGATTGGTGATACGTGCTGTGGTAAATCATTCAACTCTTCTGAAGAACTTTTGCAACATGTGAGGACTCATGCGAGCTTGCCTACCTCTGAGTCTTCACTGTCTCTCATGTCACCGAGTTTCAGTTTAGCGTCTTCAAGTCTAAATGCTGCATGCCATATGCATTATAGCTCTCCTGCTGGGCTAAGAAGAACATATCCCACAAGTTTGAGTCCAGTTAGCTCACTATCGGCAGCTAGCCGTTATCATCCCTATAAGCCAATCTTGTCCAGTTTACCTGGAGCTCCATTACCACAGCTGGCTCACCCAAGTTTAGGCATGTATTACCCTTACGGATTATATGGACAAAGACTTGGGCCACCTGTGCACCCTTAATAATATAATATTATATGGTACAGAAGTACAGTTATCTTGAAATCATAAATCAGGAGGAGTAAAATTATTTAATTCAAATTGATTTTTAACATGCAAAAATGAAAATTTTAATTACATTTCTTTTATTATTATTTTGCGTAGGTTTAATAATCATAAAGCTTAACAGCTATGAAATCTTAACTGTGATATTTTATTGTGTTTTGTTTTGTTGAACTCGACTGTTTCCTAAAGTTCCTATGACAGTTAATTTATTCAATATTCTTGAATTATTGTTGTTGCTAATAGCATTAATTTTCAACACATCTCTGCACTCTCAAAGCTTTGACTCAATAAATTAGAATTTTGGTAACTGTTACTTCACTGTACTACCTTTAAGTCAAGTCAGTATAGTATTTATATCACACATGTAAACTAATATACATAATTAAAAGAAAATGCATTCTTGTATTAAAATGTACTATTACGACGGACTTATGTCTTAATGTGATCAAATGAAGTGATAATGTATTATAATTTTATTAAATGTAACTACCAAAGCCTTTTGTATATAAGTAGAGGATTGATTTAATGCCTGTCTAAGTTTATCTTAAAATTTTATTGTATCAGAAATCTTGGTTACATTCACATGATGTGAAAATCTCCTCTTTTTCTGAGTTAATGTTTCGAAATAAGTTTGATTAATTAAATCATGTGCGTTTAAAACGCTATTGGGAAGAATTTTTCTTTCATTCTGGGGTTTTCCAATTGCTAACTCCTTCATATTCGTTATACGTTAAAATTGTCGATAAGGATATTAACTTTTCAGTAAGGGAAATAGTTAACATTTTAGTAATGTTATGATAAAATAAATCTTGAATTTCTAAAAAAAGTTTTAAAATAATAATTTAACTTTAAAAAAAAGGAGACATCCTTTTAATTCCTGATTTTTAAAACCGTGTTTGCACCTTTACGTTATTGTTATTTAATCTCAGGTTTTTCACTGTGTTAAAATTTTTTATATGTATTTGCATATAAATTGCATATAATGATTGCAGTTTGTGTCATAAGATTCGGAATTTTAAAATATACTCAGGTTGCAATACTAAAACAAAATATCAATACTTTATATTCTTCATCAATAGGTTTCGTCGTAAATCATGTAAATAGCGTTTTTTGATGTCTGTGTTAAATTGTATATTTGTAAATGTATCTTTGTTTTTTGATCAGGGTTTTAAACCTATCTTGATTTTTTTACATTCATCTAAGAGCATAATGTAAATTGATAATGTCCTTAATAAGTTATTTGAAATTATTTATTTTAATACATCAGAAGATAATTTATTATTGACTTATTGATGCCAAAATGAAATGCCAATTTTGTATCAGTGCATTTTTTTTATTTATGTCACTACTGCTTTCAGTAATGACATGATTTTTCTTTTCGTAGCAGTATGACATTATCTTGTTTGAATCAGTGTATTGTACTTTGATAGTACTGATAAATTGTGCAATATTAATCTGGAGACAATCATGCATGAGAAATTTAATTTTTTGTTGTATTATTTTTCATCATTTTCTTTTTTACCTTTCCATTTATGACATAGGAGTATTCACTCAATTTATGAATAATAAATGTTTTTTCTCTATTCATATCTTGTTTTCATTTCTGTCCTTTATATATAACAATAAGTTCACTAATTACATTACCTTTTATTATACATTTGAATTTTTAAAGGATTTGCTGTACCTGATATATAATTGCATTAGTCACGTTTATTTTAGAACACATTAAAGGTAGAAGCAGTTATGTTATATGAAACTGCCTATTTACAAGAACAAAACTTAATCTCTTTTGTTTATTGAATGAAGGGAATTGATAAACTTGCGAATATTTATATTAGCGTGGAGTCTTTTCTGTTTAATAAAGCGAACAGATAAATTTAAGAATAACTATATGAACAAAATTTCACCTCCGTTTTTTTCTAATGAAAAGAGCAGATAAACTTACGAACAACTGTATTAAAGCCCTGTGTTTATTTAATGAAGAGAACATATAAACTTACCAATAACTGTATTAGAGAGAAATCTAGGTTGTTTGTTTGTGTAATGATGAAAACAAATTGATTTGATAACTCTAAAAGAGCAGACCAGACTGACAGCGAATAACTATATCAATAGAGTTTTTCTTTGATACTTTCTTTCTTAAATACTTTCAGTGTCCACTGTTTAAATCTCATTGCAGTCTCTAACCAGAGACCAGTTGCCACTAGGTGCAGTGATTGAAAAGTCTGAATTTTAAATACTTTCAGTGGCCACTGTTTCATTAATCTCATAATTCATTAATCTGTTTTCATAAATCTCATTACAGTCTCTAACCGAAACCAGTTGCCACCAGATAGTAATTAAAGTCTGAATTTTAAATATTTTCAGTGGCCACTGTTTAATAAATCTCATTACAGTCTAACCCAAGATCAGCTGCCACCAAGCAGTAATTAAAAAGTCTGAGTTTTAAATACTTTCAGTGGCCACTGTTTAATAAATCTCATTACTGTCTCTAACTCGAGACCAGCTGCCACTGGGCGCAGTAATTAAAAAGTCTGAATTTTAAATATTTTCAATGGCCACTGTTTAAATCTCATTATAGTCTCTCACCCGAGACCAGCTGCCGCCAGGCAGTGGTGGTCAGTCATTTGAAAGGAGCTTATGTTGCTCTGAAAGTTCTAGATTTCTTGCTTATGAGAAAATGAATGCTTTATCATTTAAAGCAGAGGTTCCCAACCTGTGGTACGCGTACCCCTGGGGGTACGCGAGGACTAGTTGGGGGGATGCGAACTCAAAGTTGGTAATGGCGGAAACAAAAAAAAAACATAAGGAATTAAAAAAGTTACAGAATTTTGTTTCCTCAAGTTAATACTTGCTATTTAATAACTACACCACTTGAAAAGCTCATTATTACGCAGTTTTGGATATCCTTATAAATTAATTCGAAATTATTACTGTTCATTTGTTACATACTTGTCATTTGTTTTAACATTGAACTAATGCTATTGTTAAAATGCGATAAAATATAAAATCAAAAATAAGTCATGCAAATGTTATTAATTCGAGGCATTTGACTTTTAAGCAGTTAACGTTATTCTTAAAAACTTCTTTGCATAGACGGATGGTTGGTGGTGGGGAGGATATCGAAAGTAGGGGGTACGCGAAAATATAAAGATTAATGAAGGGGTACGCGAGGAGAAGAAGGTTGGGATCCCCTGATCTAAAGCTTGTTCGATAAAGAAGGGAGAATTATATATGTTAAATAAAAATAATGGTAAAAAATATTATTTTACGTCTGCAATCCTATCTCTTTATATAATTATCTTTTTAAGGAACCAAACAGTTACTCCACACTTATTATACTATTGTAATGTTCTTAGATAGGTCATGGTTGGAAAGCTACCAGCATTTAATTAAGCGTACTTTAAATCAACACAAAAAGTCGTCACTAAACTTGTAATAAATTTCCCTTTTTAAAATAGGTTAATTAAAATTCTTTTCAAAATTTCTAAATAAAATTAGACATATCTGTTATCGATAATACTCTATAAAATTAACTAAAATATTTGCACGATAATACCATCGCAAAGTTATGCAGCTTTTGACATTAAAAGGAAGAACAACAAAAAAGATTTCGCATTTAAACTCATGATTTGAAAGTGCTTTGAATTATGCCGTACTTTTAGTTCAGTCTCGCGCCAATACTTAGAATATATATAAATGTATATATTATTATATAATTTTTAGTCAATTGTTTTGGGTAGTCTTTAAAAAAAATTAAATCTAGTGGAAAAATGATCTTTAAAAATATTTTATCGATGAAAAATTTTTTGTATGATTTACTAAGTTTAACATTTATATTAAAAATTTTATTCAAATAATCATTTTAAAAAAGTGATATTGGAACGTGGTCAGTTTACTGACTGTTCTATAAACATAAATGCGGAAAGTGTAATTTTAAAATTATTAGTAAATAATGGAACCTTTTTTGTGTTTTGATTTCATCAGCAAATTAAACCATAACTAAATCATAGCTGAGAAACAATTACGAAATTAAGCTACTTCCGTCGTTTCTAAAGCATTTAAAATAAGAGGATTAAAATTTTCATTTATAAACTTAATTTAATTATTGTAAGAATTTCAAAATCTAAAAGAACAGGAGTTTCTTTAATGCATTCTCTTTAAGATCTTGACTTCTTAAATATACTAAATATCTGAAAAGAAACAGTATTTTTTTCGTTATGCCTTACTTTTGTTGTAGAGTGTCGCAGCTTGAGTTTATTCTATATTGACATCACATTATATTCTACGAGAAACCTGAAACTGATATCTGCCAAATGATAAATTTTTCAAGTCAACAATGATTGCTTGGTGAGCCCAAACTTTTTAAAGTCATCTTCCTAAATTTTTTTTTACTATCCCGCATTTTTTAAAGTAACAATTTAGACTTGCATCTCATTAACGTTGCATAACAAAGCAGTTTATACCATGGTTATCTGAAAGACCCAAAAGTCATAATAGTCAAACTTAAGCATGCTCAACGTTTTCATAGCTCAAATATCAGGCATCAATTCGAAATCCTGTTAGATTTAATTTTGTATGAATGTCTATCAAATTGTGGGAATGATCAACATACTTCTTGAAGAATTTATTTAAGTAGCTGTGATTCTTCATAAATAGTACTGTACAACTATAATGTTTAGAATAAATTTCAAATTTAAATCACTGCAGATTTTTCCCTTCTAATCAAAGTTTAATTAATTTATCTTTATAAATCTGCACAACTTTCTGTCTCCAACCGCATTTGTTCACATATGCACAAATTAATATAAAGACTATGGGGAAAATAATTTTAAAAATCAGTTTTTATTAAAATTAATCGATCAAAAAGCATTATTTCCTGAATAAAAATATTTATAAAAAACTTCACTTCTTCGAATAAAAAAATGTAATGAGTAGATTATTTTAATAATTAATTATTAAACGTTAGTTTAATAAAGTCAAAAATAGACTTGCAGTGATACACTTATGCATCCCTGCCCAGAGTATAGGCTAATTCTTAATATCACTACTCCATAGGTATCCATATGGAGTAGTTATATTAAGAATTAGCCTCAATAGGTATATAAAATATATTATGCAATATATTTTTTTCGATGGACTGTTACAGTAAAATTAGAACTCAAATTAATAATTTTTTGTCCAGAAATTTCAACAAAATACAAGAAATTGTTTATGAAAGCAGTGGCGGCGATGGGAGAGGGGAATTGACCCCCCATCGCCGCCACTGACTTTTAACACGAAAGATTAAATTTTTATTTTATTTTAGCTGCCAGAAACTAGGAACTATAAAAAAGCAATAGTGTAAAGGAAAGCTAACTAATTTTGTAACTAAATATTTATATTTTGTTGTCTACCCCCTATACTCCCGGGTACGTCTAGATGTCTATAAATTTTTAACCCCTACTTTTTCTACCCATCCGCCGCCACTGTATGAAAGTATTTGTTCTTTCAGTTTCTAGTTAATGCTTTGTCTCTTTGATTTTGAAATTTAGGAAAATCTTTTTGAAAGCAATCATAAATTTTAACAATTGATCTTTATCTTAAAATCCAAAACAGTTGATTACTCAAAAAACATATAAGCTAAAGAATTATTCAAAATTCGTAACTTTTCCACCGAAAAGTTACGAATCTTATCGAAATCTTGAACGTAACTTTACCTACATTAAAGTTTTTGTGAAAGCATTTTTTTTAAATATAATAATATCTTATGCAATCCGCAACTGCAGCGTTTTGGTTTATGAGATCTCATCTAGATTTTTTTTCAATATCAATCAGTTCTATTGATCGTTCTATCGATACGCTCAGAGATTCTACATCCTCAGGGTATATATTGATGAAATACGTGTTCTTTAACAGCAATTCAAATTTTTCTTGAAATCAGTGGTCTTATGAGCCTTAGTCTGAGAACTATTTAGTTTGTCATATTTTCTATATAGTCAGAAATATAACAATTACAATTAATATAATTTAACAAAAGATATCAAAAATTAAAAATTAATTAAACTTTTGTATTAGGCAGAATGGCGCAAATACTGCAACTTCCAATAAAATACAAAATACAGATAATCGAATACAAAAAAAAGAAAAAAATACATTAGAAACAGAAGAAGTAAACAATAGAGATAATTATACACCTTTTGAGCGCCAACCAGTGATTGCATCAACAATATTGTCCATAATTAACTAACGAATTACTATGGAATCAAACAAGCAAAAATTATACTTTTATAATTAACATAATTAAAACACATAAAAGAAAATAATTCGAACGGAAGAAATGGAAAAGAACTCGAATTGCGAACTTTTCCAAAGGCCACTCGCCATCGAAATTCTAATATGGATAAATTTTCGGTCAAATTGTGACTAATATGGATAAATTTTCTGTCAAATTAGAACTCCGATGGCGAGTGGCCTTTGAAAACGTTCGCCATTCGAGTTCTCTTCCATTTCTTCCATTCTAATTATTTTCTTTTATGTGTTTTAATTATGTTAATTATTAAAGCATTATTTTTTTATTGTTTGATTCACTAGTAATTCGTTAGTTAATTATGGACAATATTGTTGATGCAATCACTGGATGCTGCTGCGTTGGCGCGAAAAAAGGTGTATTGCTATCGCTATTGTTTGCTTCTTCTGTATTTTTTTGTATTCGATTATCTGTCAGAAATATAACGTATCATCACCTTTACATCCAAGCTACAATCGAATCAAGCCCCGATTGTTTTGAATGGCAAGAACGGATTCAATCCATCCATATGATAAATTACAAGGTTCTTTAGAAAGATTACTGTTGAGAATCCCTTAGTTTACCATCTTTTCTAAACACTCAGCGCTTACCGAAATACAAACTCTGGCGGCCCGGTTTTGGCAAGCAAACCCATTCGACTACCCTCGCCTCATTTCCCGTGAAACAGAAACGAAGTGTTGCCAGGTGAAGCATCAGTCATTAAGAAAAAGATACTGTCTCTGTTCCCCGAATAGTCACGTCGCCATCACTTACCTAAACTCGCAAAGCACCTTTTTTTTCTGCACCCCGGGACTTCTGTTTGATAGCTGCGCTTTCGTTACCCCTGCCTCAAGCTGAGCAAGCATTTGTTCCGTGCTGGCTGGCTTCGGAGATCTCGAGGTGCTATCTGCTACTTCATCTCAAGAACAGTTGACGGAAACTTGGCGGCGGAAGGTTGGTGGAAGATAAATTGGAAGCAGTGTTAGCTCATCAGGCTATGCTTCTCAAATAAATAAATAAATTGAAGGTGTAGTGAAAAAGGCTAGAAGATTCTGGAGATGAAGATTGTGGCCACAAATTAACGACTTTTGACGTCCATGAATTCGAAACTCAAGATATACCCGTCCGATCGCAGAAAGAGATAAACTGGTCTATTCATAACGTCTGCGTGTGTTATAAATAAATTGATTTATTCGGCAACTATAGAACTCGTTACATTGAAATCAACTCAACGGAAAGATAAAAATTATTCTTTCTCATCGTGATATCCCTCATATTTAGATGCATACTTTAAATCGGAACATTTTTTAACACTTGTATCTCGAGTATGGCTTCTCTGTTGCTGAGCCCAATATTAAAGATGATTACTAATGCAGCGCACTAGAAAACTGGTCGCCAACGTTCGGCAAATATTCTTGACGGCCGAGATATCTCTTCCCCAGGAATGAATGTGTTAAGGGCTAGATTTGTGTCAAAACAATTAGGAAAGACAATCAAGATTTAGAACTAGATTAAACAAATGAAATTGAAAAGACATGCATTCTTCAGTGGATGTCAGCACAGGTTGATTTTCTAAGAATTGAAGCAGTCGGATGGAAATAGAAAAAAAAAAAAAAAAGAGATGGTGATAACACCACCCATGTCGCCCTACAAAAATTTGCAAATGCCACTGAAAGACACTGCCTGAAAACAAAGAGAAAAAAGTCCATCAAGTAAAACTACCAGATTTGTGGAACTGACACAGATCACCAGATGACAAAAACGATGGTGACTAAGAACGCAATACTTTGGGGGCATGAAGGTCAACAGAGAGAACACAAGGTCATACCGGCAGTATAACAACTGCCCCAAAGTTATCCCTGCCCTCTTTTTTCAGACCATGTTTAAAAGACTGTTTTGAATTTCTTCTTTGTGGATAAATGTTTTTCTTTCCAATTTCTTCCAGAATAGGTTAAGGCCTTAGAGGAAAATTCAAATTCAGACCTTAAAGTCGTTTTTCCTTACAGAAAAACTATTCTAATTTTGAATCTGCATGGAAGAAGGCCTCTGATGACATCATCCCCCAGATTCTTCTTCCTCCTCGTTCTTTTCTATTCCTTTTTAATTTCTCGTATACGAAGTATACAAAGAGAAAGTATTGTAGTCGTCAAAAAATTCGAACTCGAGATTTTGACGAATCTCCACGTTTTAGACCTCCCTGAGTCCGAAAAGCACAATTTTGGAATTGTGTCTGTCTCTCTGTGTGTGCGTCTGTGAACACGATAATTCCAAAACTATTAGAGCTACGGGGATGAAATTTGGCATGTGAACTTGACACATAATTTGTAGGTTTCTATCAAATTTTGGACAAAATCCGTCCACGGGAAGCCTGTCTGTCTGTCCGAGGTCATGCGAACACAATAACTCAAAAACTTGAATAGGTAGATGGATAAAATTTGGTACACAGTTTTATCATCATGAATGTAGGTCCGTATTAAATTTTGGTCCAAATCCGTCAAAAGGTTGACTGTCTGTCGGTCTGTATAAGCGCATCTCCAACGAATCCGCTATCTCCACGCGCATGCGTGTTGAACGCAATCTTCTGTGCACGATATTTATTGACTCCTTGTTGGCATGTCGTGAGTGTAAATTGCAGAGTAACGCAGATACCAGGCAGTTTAAAATACAAAATAGCTTTAATCCAGTTTACTTAAAAAAAACAGACATGCTGCTGTCTTGCAGCTTACACACTCACTGACTGCCATCCATTCGACTGCTATATTTTAAAAACACAAATGAACAAAATATATAGATTGTAACAACCAATCAACTTTGACTAGTGCCGTAACTTCGGCTACGTCATGAAATAAACCAATGAGATGCTTTTCATTCAGTGACTGAACAATTTCATTTGAATCTTCAACATTCGGCCCCATCAGTCACTGAATCCTTTTGAAATATAGCCTTTATTACTGAAAGAAATTTTTCTTTTACAAGAGGTTTGGTTAAGAAATCAGCCAAATTTTTCTTAGAATTTAGATAATTTAGTTCAAATTCTTTATCATATAATAATTTTCGAACAAATTTATATTTTATATCAATATATTTAGTTTTACTATTCTCAATATTATTTTTCGAAAAATGTATAGCTGCTTGGTTGTCACAATACAATTCCGGCATTTTGAAATCAATTAAATTAAGTTCTTTTAAAATTTTAGAATACCAAATAATACATTTTACACTTTCTGTTAGTGCTATAAATTCAGCTTCCATTGAGCTTAAAGCAATACATTTTTGCTTCTGTGATTTCCAAGTTATTGGTACATTTCCAAATAACATAATATATCCACTTGTAGAATGTCTATCATTTAACTTGCATCCCCAGCTAGAATCTGAATACATAGTTAACCTAGTATTATGAGTATCTGAAAGATTTATTTTATAATACATTGTATTAAACACATAATTTAAAATATCAACAACAATAGTCCAATGATGATACGTATATTCATTACAAAATTGTGACATTGTGTTTACAGCAAATGCAATATATGGCCTGGACCTATTCGCAATAAACGATAGGCATCCAATTAATGTTTTATACGGAATCTGTCTCATAAGTTCCGTTTCTATTATCTCATTTTCTTTTACTCTATCAGGTAAAATACAACCTATTTTCAAAGGTAACGCAATTCGCCGCCTTAGTAAATTTTTGAATCTAGTCTTAAGTTTATGTATATATGTATTCTGATGCAAATACACAGAATCCCCGATTCGCTCAAAATTTACACCAAGTAGGTAACTTACTGGTCCCAACTCTGTTATTTCCAATTTAATTTTTATATTAAGAATTGAATCTTCAAGATCACTTTGCGATTTGCTGAAAACGACAATGTCATCTACATATACCAATAAAATACAATTACTTTTAGTATATAGACCATTACACTACTCATTTTGATGAAATCCAAGTCCAAATAAAAGTTCATTCAATTCAATATTCCATTGTCTGCCACTCTGGTGAAGACCATATATACTCTTACACAACCTGCAAGCATAATGCTTGCATCCTTTTACAGCAAAGCCTTCGGGTTGCTGCATGTAAATGGGAATATCCAGGTTTCCATACAAATATGCTCCTTTTACATCTATCTGACAATGATTCCACCCTAAAATACATACTAACAAAACGAATAAAAATTTAATTATATCAAAATTCACAAGTGGTGCAAATACATCAGTAAAATCAACACCCGGTCTTTGCTTAAACCCTTGTGCTACCAATCTCGATTTATATTTCTTTACATTATTTTTCTCATCATGTTTAATATTGTATACCCATCTACAACCTAAAACTTTCATATTCGATTTTGGTTCAACAAGATCCTAAACCTTTCTATTCTGCATTAATTTAATTTCCTCAGACATAGCTTCGTCCCATTTCTCTTTGTCAGGAGAAATTTGAGTTTCTTTAAATGTTTTGGGGATTTCAATCATGTATATCTCGTGTTGAAAAATATCATTTACAAAGCTTGCTTCATCTACGGAATCTGAACTAGTTTCATTATCACATTCCGTTTTTTCTTTAAAACGCGTATTTGTTGTTGTTGGTTTAAAGTTAAACTGATTAGGGTCAAACTCTAATTTGTTTTTCTCACAATACATTTTAACATCATTTATGGATCTAAGTTGTTTTTTACTAGGAGGATAATAATAAACATCTATCCTTTTACTTTTTTTCCTAGGTTTTTCTAATTTTATCCAAGTTGAAATATCTAACGATGAGGGGTTTTTCGGTGAACTAGATTTTTCATCCTGTGCCCTGCAATCAATATCGTTATTTAAATTTTGATCCAATTGATATATAGCATAGTCATAATGTTTAACTTTACCAAACAAAGTTTTCACGCCATTCTTCGTTTCATCAATTTTAACGTGAATACTTTCTACGACTTTCCTTTCTTTAGGTAACCATACCCTGTATCCTCTTCTATTCACAGCGTAACCTACGAATATTCCAATTTTAGCTTTGGGTTGTAATTTATTTCTATTAACTATTGGTACATACACATATGCTAGTGAACCAAATGTACGACAATGTCTAATGGAGGGTTTATGTCCCGACCATATTTCCATCGGCGTTTTTCCCTCTGTTTATCTATGACTACACCGATTTTTAGTATGAACATAGGCATGAAGTGCTTCCGCCCAAAACCTTGGTTGTAAGCCACTATCTTGCAGCATAGTTCTGACCGCTTCCATACTTGACCTATTGAATCTTTCCGCTATACCATTTAATTCCGGTGTATAGAAAGATGTTCTCTCAATTTTAATACCCAAATCTCTTAAAAATGTCTCAAAATCTTTGTGACAAAACTCCAATCCGTTGTCGGTCCTGACACTTTTAAGTTTCCTTCCTAATTCGCGTTGTACCCTAGATAAGTACTCTTTAAAAATTGAAAATACTTCACTTTTACTTTTAAGAGTAAATACATCTATTTTTCTAGAAAAATCATCAATTATAGACAAAACATATTTACTCCCCCCTAAAGAATTAACAGGTGCAGGTCCCCATAAATCCATGTAGACTTTGTCCAAAACAGACCTTGTTACTCGTTTGTACACATAATTCTTTTTCAGAGACGTTCTTGTTGCTTTGCCTACATTACAAGCTATACAAGATTCATTACCTATTTTAATATTTACTTTCTCCAACCCTTTAACCGATTTATTTTTGTATATATCCTTAATAATAGGAATAATGATATGGCATAATCTCTTATGTATTAAATTTAAATCTACATTAGTATACATTACACTGTCTAATAAAGGATAACCAGATACTATATAAAGCATATCTTGCCGAAAAGCTGAAAAGAAATATTCATTATTAGAATGACATATACGCATAACATTATTAGACCAAATTATTTTAAGTCCTGCTATGTCCATTCTTGCTCCGCTAATTAAATTCCTCCTCATGTTTGGAGTATAAAATACATCTTTTAAAGTGATTTTAACATTACCTTTAATATCTTTAACGATAAAGTCTATATCACCTATTCCTTTCACTTCACACGTAGACTTCTTATCGGCAAGGAGGGCTTTTGTTGTTGTAAGTTCTTTAAAGTTCTTGAACCAGTCACGTTCATAACAAAAATGGGAAGTAGCTGCGGTATCTATGAGGAACTAATCCCAGTCCGTCGATACTCCAAAAGCTTGATTAGTCCCACAGAACAAAGTTTCCAATGCGAAAGCTTGTTTCTTGTCTTTATTCCGCTTCTTATAACATTTAGATGCATCGTGTCCTTTGCGGGAACAAAAGTCACAAAACGACCCATTCCTTTAGGGTGACTGATTTTCCTGTATTGACCAGGGTTTCTTGAAGGGTCCAACACTGCTCCACTGCGTTCAGAAGATTTCTTGCGAGTTTTCAGCAGACGAAATGATCAAACGGTGTATGCATTCTCTGTATGATCTAGATTCAAATCCTTCTGCTTCAGTTGAATTCGTCCAGCTTCGCTTACAAGTCGTTTTTTAACTTCCAGATGGTTAAATTCTTCATCCTTCAATCTGTAGAGGGTTTGAACTAAATGTTCATACCCGGCTGGCAATCTTCTAATAAGTTGTAATGCGATTAAAAGTTCAGGAATTTCAAAACCCGCTTCCTTAACTTGAGTTTTCTTCTCATCGACTCGTTTGCAAAAAATTCCAATGGTTTCTTCTATTGGATTAAACTTGAGCTCGAAAAATTCATCGATAAGAACTGCCAATCGGGCTTTGGAGGTTGGTTCGAAATTTGTTTTTCAAATGTTCCATGCTTCTTTACCATCTGTTGTGTGTCGGATTAACGGAAGAAATTTTCTTTCGATGCCTTGGTAAATTGTAGTGTAACATCTCTGCTTTCTCCAATCATACTCGAATTTTTCTTTCTCAGTAGCTTATTCAGGACATGGCTTATCTTCCTCAATTATGAAGCTCCAACAACCACGATCCATCAGCACGACCTTCATGTCTTCCTTCCATGAGGTATAATTAGAACCATCCAACTTCGGGAATGCAAATGGCGAAGACTCCGCCGGCATATTCATCTTCCGATCTGCTTTATAGACTTCACAACAAACAGGCACAATCCTTTCAGTTTAATTTAAACAGCAGTGCTTAAACTGTATCTCGCGTAAAGGAGTACGGGATCGCACGGCCCATAACCACTGTTGGCATGTCGTGAGTGTAAATTGCAGAGTAACGCAGATACCAGGCAGTTTAAAATACAAAATAGCTTTAATCCAGTTTACTTTAAAAAAAAACAGATATGCTCCTGTCTTGCAGCTTACACACTCACTGACTGCCATCCATTCGACTGCTATATTTTAAAAACACAAATGAACAAAATATATAGATTGTAACAACCAATCAACTTCGACTAGTGCCGTAACTTCGGCTACGTCATGAAATAAACCAATGAGATGCTTTTCATTCAGTGACTAAACAAGTTCATTTGAATTTCCAACACTCCTGCTTGGCGCTTTTTTTCATCCGATTCTCCATGCGCATGCGTACTTGGTAGCAATCTGTGCACGCGGAAGGATTGTTCTTGAGCCAAGAAAGAGTAGAAATCGGTATTCATTTAATCGGAACGCATCTCTTCGAATTTGATTTTTTACCTAAATATTTTCTGATAGTCATTGGATCCTGGGTTACAATAGGTTCGAATTTTTTTATCCACGCGGAGGGAGGGGAAACAGCACCTTTTTCGAGAAGTATACGAGAAAGTTTAGGGGAGACCACTCCCTCTGGTTTGTTAATATTATTGTATTTTTACCTCTATCACAATTAAAACTTCCCTTAATTTGTATTTTTATCTTTCTACTACTACTACGTGAGTTTCCGTCACAGAAGCTCCACTCACACAAGATTCTTGACGCTGCCTTAGCTGTTGCTTCTACTCATGATCGGCTTTAGTCTCCCATGGCATGACACTAAACAGCCAAAAGCCAGATTTTATAAATTCAGTATATAAGAAAAATTACATATCGTATAATCTGCTCCTACATTAATTCAGAAGTTTCGAATTTGGTCATTTTTTTAAAAAAATTTCGTTGTAGAAATTTTAACCATTCACTCTAACGACTACTCTTCAATTGCTTGCACTATACCTCTAAACCAGATGCTGCATCCAACAAAACAAATGTACTAGTTAAATTAGATGAGTTTAACGTTTATATTTGATTAATGAAATCGTTAACAGATTCTATTCTGATCTCTGAAAGAGTCTATTTATCTAAGCTGTTATTTTCAAAAGGGAGTCTGTTATTTTCTGAACTTCAATCCTGTATGTTAGTTGTTTTTTGAGGAATAGTAAAGGAATATAAAGTGTAGAGTAGGAAAAAGAGAAAAAAAAGATAAATTTTAAAAAAAATCCAGAAAGGATTAAATAATTATTTAATGCGTTAAAACCGAGAAGAGATAAAAAGCAAAAATAATATATTTTACTATTACTTTTATAATTTTCCTTTCGGGAGGATTTATCCACATTGGCCATATCAGGATGATCGTATTTTGCATATAGTAAAAGTAGGGGAGGAAAATTCTTCAAATGCCTATCATGTTTTAAAAGATAAATGTAGTTAATCTTTCTTTTAAGATAAATTACTTACTTAAAAGTAAAAATATAGAAAAATGCTGGACATTTTATGCGAATTCGGGTCAAATCCTGGTTAGTCCTGCAATCCATGACAAAGAATTGGAAACTGGGACTGAACCTTGATATCTGGTCACTTTAACAAATGTGAAACTAACAGTGCTCTCAGTAATGCCACATTTTGAGGAAAAATTTCACTTCTCCAGACATTATGTTTGAAATCCTCTTTTGATTGGAGTATTAATTGTGGATAAATTAAATACTATTTGATAATTTAGATTTTTGTACGATTTTTAAAATTAATTCTTTTTCTTGGAACTTAAATCCAAAGAAAGAAGCACTTTAACTTCCGAGTCGTGGGAGCTTTTGGTATTTCCCACGCCTTTTAAAATCTAATTACCGTAATTTTAGCTATCTGACATCGATCTGGCCTAGTGAATATCATCCAGAGAGTTGCAAAATCAGCAATTTTCTTCAGTTTTAGTTCCCAAATGAGAGAAAATTCCCATTGCCAACTGCTTCTTCTGTCTTTGGCCAGGATACGCCAGTTTCTGCTCATGAATAAAGTCAAAATCGTCTCTAAAACGAAATTTTTGGCCTAACTGCCAAGAAGAACAATAACGGATATGTTTCCAAGTGAAAATTCTTATATATTCTTATTCTTATTTATTTACCATTAGCATTGCATATTGTTAAGAAGCTGTGAAGTTGTTTCCCTGACATGCTAATCTTATGACAAGGAAGAGAGTTTTACAGAGGTTTTACTGGAAGTCAATCCAATGAACCTCGACCTTGGCGACCATTTTAGGAATTTGGCGACAAATTTGGATTACATTCACATGCATACACCGGATAATTTTTCGTAACAATATATATATATATATATATATATAATATAAATCTAAATATAACTTCTTATATATGATCTTACATAAACAAAGAAAACAAGACATATCATGAAGCCAATCCTATACTAAAAATTCATAATTTAAACAATACAGCCAAATCTAAAACAAAATCTAGAGAATTGAAAATACTATAGATACCAAGAACAAAAATTAAATTTAAACATTTATGTTAACATGTAAAAAACTCTGTTGTTATTAAAAGTATTGAAAAAAGGCAATCCATATATATGGAGTTTTCAACAATCAATGTAGCAGCTTGGCTATGGACAAGCTTAAGCCTGGTTAAATTAATTTTGCTGTACAAACCATCCCTGTTACTATAGTTGTTAAAAAAACAGACAGAGTAATTTACCCTAAAATGAAAGAATTTAGGAAGAAAAATCATACACTAACCCTAACTAGAAAACATAACTATATGGAAAGGACTAAAATTCAAGATAAAAATATGTAAAACAACAATATATTGCACTAAAAACAATAAATACATCTTTCAATAAAATACCCATACTTATTCATTAAACTTTAAATAATCAGTGTCTCTAACTATCCTTACCAGAATTCAACACTTTTAATATATACCGCCACTTATCCCGACAACTCATATTGCCCCAACAAGATTTCCAACTACGAAACTACAAAATTGACCAAATGAAATAATTAATTATGAAATTAAAGAATTAATAAGAATTTTAATTAAAAATCTCAAAACCAGTTAATAAATGTAATACACTTAGTTATCTAGAAAATATTTGAAAATTGGAAAAACTGTCTATTATAAGGAATATTTCAATTTAAAAATCGTGGCGCCATCTATGTAATAAATTTGAAACCAGTAAAACAAGAACCAAATTTGAAAAAAATTACACATTACATGTAAAATATGAATAAACACAAACCTACCAGCAAAGAATTAAAATATTCCATGAAATACCAATAAGAATGCATTATTATAAATGACCTAAATATTTCTTATCTATATAAACTCTTAAAAACTATTTGGTATTCCATAAACCATTGCAAAACAATAAAAAAAAATTATGTTCTTAATTCTATTATCATTGTCTGTTACTAAATTATTATTTCTAATTATATAATTTTTCACTAAATTCTTGAAGACAGAAATGCTAAGATTACTATCCCAATAAGGAAATTTATTAATTTGAAAATTAAATGCATTTCTTTTATCAAAGATATCTGTTACTATTTTATTATCTATAATTTTTATATCTAGATCTAGAAATTCTGCAGCTAATTCATTGCCATTAGTTTTCATAAGTTTTAAATAATCAGGATAGAAATTAATATGTGGCTTCAAGTCTATTTCTTTATTGAATTATATCAAATCATCTATATAACGGAAAAATATACTCTCTCTCTCTCTGTAAAACAAAAACATTTTCAAAATGTTTACATAAAATGTACGAGGAGACGCACATTTACAAAGATGACATTTTACGAGTGTCTTGCAAAATTGCCGCTAAAAATATAACGATTTAGCATCACCATTTGACAAAAATGATGATATTATTGATATCACTATCTCTTAGCCTGTCACTGTCTCGTAGCCCGTATCACTGTCTCGTAGCCTGTACCACTGTCTCGTAGTATCACCATTTGACAAAAATGATGGTATTATTGGTATCACTGTGTCGCATGATGGCACACGGCAGAAACGTTGACATACGTCATTATATGGAATTGGTATTGTTGTCGATATTTTGACTGGTCTCGTCATTGATTACGATATACTTTCGAAATGTTGTCCTGAATTCACTACTGCAAAAGGGGATCTTGGAGAACACAGTGCTGATTTCTCCATATGGCGCAAAACCCACATGCCAGAATACAGTGAAAACTGTGTGGGATCATCAAATGCCATGGAAGTTAAAGCTGCAGAAATTTTATGGAAGAGATCACTTGAAAACTGAGGTATGCGATACACGAGTGTTCTGTCAGGTGGCGATACCAAGACATGCCAACATTTATTAGAATTAGATGTATATGGTGACAGTATGAAAATTACTAAAGAAGAATGTCTAAATCATGTGACAAAGAGACTTGGGACAGGCAAATTTTAATTTATTTTTGTTGGGAATAAATAGTTATTTATAATAATTTAGACAACACACGTGTCTGAACATTTTAAAGCGTCATTTAAATGTGAATAAGATGGTATGACTATGCCTGTAGTTTAATAAAAAGATTATTGTATGATATAAAGAAAGCAAGTATCAAATGTACGTGTACACATATATTTAAAATGTCTTTTCCTCAATACTATATTTTTTCAGATTTACGTGTCTCCATATATGTGTCTTAATTTTTTAATAAATCTTATAAAATTTCTAGTACGGTATCCTCTGATAGATACTAAAATAAATCTTTTTATCCATGTTATGTTTTCACTTCATTTAGATATTCAAAAGTCAGTTTTAATTTATTTTTGTTGTGAATAAATCGTTATTTAGATTAATTTAGAAAACACGCATACCTGAAAATTCTAACGCGTCAAATCAAGACTTTCTATTCAAACATTTTTTTCTCTTCAAAATTTACTTTTAAGTAAATAAAATAGCATAAATATGTCTGTAGTTAAATAAAATGAATAATTTATGGAATAAAGAGAGCAAGTATCAAAAGTAAGTATACACATATATTTAAAATGTCTTTTTCTCAAAACTATATTTTTTCAGATTTGCGTGCCTTTAAAATACTCCATGCGTCTTCATTTTTTTAGTAAATCTTACGAAATCTCGAGGATGGAGCGCCTCGGGTTCGAGACCCGATTCCACGGAAGAGTAATGGTGGCTTTTACTGGTGTACGTTAAGGCCCTGTGTGCACATGCGATTTTTGTCGGGCAATTCATTAGCGACAAAATGCCAAAGGAGCGATTAGCGGCTTGAAGTGTATAGTTAGTAGTTGGGTACTGTGCACATATCTCAGGTTCTCTTCTGATTTCCCTCCGATCCTAGGTAAAAATACTCAGTAAAACTGTCTCTAATTACTTGTCCGACATCACAGCTCTGCGGGAAGTACTTGTGCACTACCCTACTGCTATCAAAGTGCTACACGCCACTAATACCTGCTCCGGAACATGGTCGCTAATGATTTGCGCGACACAAATCGGGCGTGTGCACCAGGCCTAAAAGGAACCGATCCTAGAGCTGAGTAATATGGACTTGAAACTAGTGGGGAGATTCTGTTTTGACTGTGCATATATGTTGTCTCCACGTCGGCCGTATGCATCGGATCTAAAGCTGTCGAGGGTAAAACGTGCTTCTGTTGGTGTGGTGTGGAAGTTTCGAGAGGGTCTGCCGACTCAAGTGACATCTGATAACAATTCAAAATCGAGACGTCCTTCCTAGATCAGTCCTCGTATAGTTTCAAAACAGTATTTCAATCCAACTACACACCAAAGTTAACACAGGAGAAACAAAGCAAATATATCAGTTGTGTTAACTAAACAAATAAAATGAAGAAGCTAGATCTAAATGACTTAATAATTCCTTTTGATTAAAAAAATCAATAAAGATTTCCAGTTAAATTGTAATTAACAAATTTTAGTTTTTCTGATGGGGTTAATGTGTTGGAAAATAAAACAGATTACGTGAGTAGAATTAACAGTCAGTAGTAATAAAAGTTTACCTCTTTTACTTTTTTTTCTTCAATCAATTTTTTTAAGGCATTTCATTATCAAGTTTTTCTATAAATCCAAAATCAACCATGAACGAACACACCACTTTAAGTTTTAGGGCTTATATCGGTATGTTTTCGATCAACGATAATGCAAATAACAAATAAGTGAATTTGACATATAATATTATTGCGTATTTCAGCTTTAGGAGGTCGTTACGGTCTTCGTGTGAGGTAATCTGAATGAGATTATGCGTTTCTTTCTTGTACTTTCAAATAAATGACAGACGAAGACGTTATTTTACCAAATAATTAATTCCAATCTTTACTGACTTTAGCCTTGCAGTTGCATCGATAAACAAGTTATTGTTTTCGACTGATTAATGTTAATGCAAAGGAAGACAAATGCTAAATTCAAGAATTATTTAAATCACCAAATGTTGGCTATTAATTTTTGAATTTTCTTCGTGTGAGGCGCCCAGTTTTTGAAATGCCTCTTTGTCAGTTCCTCCATTAAATATTTATTTTGTCAAACTTGCCATTTAAATGAATTCACGTGCATTTGAAGACAACTACATAACATCAAAACAATTTTATTACTAAGGTTTGTTGGAATTATTCTCGCAGCTTTTAATAAACAAGTTTATAGGAGTAATTAATGATAAGTGAGTGGTGAATAGCTTCTGTGCAAGACTTTAAGCATAAGAGGCACGCATTCTTGTATGGAATTTGTCCTTATGTGAGCTTGGTGCCTGCCAAGTTATGCTAGTTAGTTTTCTGTTTTCCTTATTTTTTCGAAATTTAATGATACACCGCAATTTAAAACAAATGTTTTAGGTGCTGTAACACTTCTGTTATCTCTAATATCAATCTGATGTCTCGAATCAGTGGTATAGCAAAAAAGTTATTTTTACTGTAAAAAAAATGATATTCTCTAAGGAGCATTTATTTTTAGAGCATGTATCTGAATTTTTCTGAAATGGATATTATACTCTAAAGAGCATTTATTTGCATAGCATATACATGAATTTTTCCCAAACTGGTTTTTATTTTCTCCAATAACTTTTTTTTTTCCATGGTTCATCTCATCAGCATACCAGAAACTGTAATTTTATTATATGTAGGGATGAAATTTTAAAAAAAACACACGCATGATTTTTTAGCAAAAAGTGTTCAATAATTAGTTCCCTTTTTTAATCATTAATATCAGTGTCAGTAAATAAGAATCAGAAAAATAAGTTTAATTTTATTATCAGAGGTGTTTTGTATCCAATTGAAATTCAGCACGAATCAGACTGTTTGAAACTTGATTCGAGTCTTAAAAATCCCCATTCTCAATCAGGCCCAATACATAAAAATTCATGCATGAATGTGTCCTATTTTGAAGTTTATGATAATTGTTTGTTTGTGTCTGTACGTGTGTGAAAGTAATAAAAGGCATGAAAAAAAATCTAAAATTTTATTTTGCGATAATTCTTGAGTTAGACAAGAAAAAAAATTAAGGAAAATAAATCGATGTTTTTTTATCTTATTATTTTTTTTTATCTCGGACAGAAGATTTGCGACATTTTTCTGGAAAGAAAAAAAAATATTTCGACCTCATTTTCGCCTGAAAAATTTTGTTACATCCCTGAAACTGAAAAATAAATAAGAAAATGAAGAATTGGTTTATTACATTAAAAAGATGCGTGTTTTCAAGTCAGAAATTTTAGTTTATCTTAGTTATTTTAACTTCCCCTTTTGAAACAATACACGGGCTGTTTTGGGGGTGGGCCTCGCAATTCTGAACCTTGGTTCGATGTCTAGGACGACGTCTGGGCCGAAAAGACTTTTCTATCATTTTAATATTCAGAAATTTACCTTTCCAACGATACAAATTTAATTGCTGTGCAGTTTTTGCTTGATTAAAAAAATTAAAAATGTTTTTATATGATCTCCAACGATGCCTTTGACTGCTGTTGTGAAAGTTAAATTGGCTTCATTGTTTCATTAAGCCTTTAAATCGCATGTTTTTCCTCTGTTAAAAAAATGATACGAAGACTATCCTCAGTTTGTGCTTACTGATTTGAAAACAGATTATATTATAATCATGTCAGCTTTCTTGCTATGATATATTGTCTCTGATATTAACAAATTTTTAAAAATGCTTAAGTATAATTTGTGACATTACCTTCTTTTGTTGTAAAAAAAAATGCAGTTCATTTTCATTGTTTCGGCACTTTTTTAGTCTATTTTTTTCATTACTTGAAATCATGATGTGCAACTTCGTTTTTTTTCCATTGAATGAAATGAAGGGTTTAAAATTCTACTTTCTATTAGTTTTGATTTTTTAAAGCACTTTTTACATGCGATTTTAAACCCACCTTTTCAACTATTATATAATTATTTTTGCTAGAAATTAAAATGATGGGCTGAAATTAATACTATTCATATAACGGGCGAGCCAGTTAGTCGTCGAAGGCAACTAGTTAAAATAAAGATACTCTTCATCTTAACTTTTAGCTCACTGTAGGTCTAAAGCAGAGGTTCCCAACCTGTGGTACGCGTACCCCTGGGGTACGCGTACAGATAATTTCGGGGAACGCGAAATCAAAATTGCTAATGGTGGAAACAAGAAAACATAAGGGATTTAAAAAGTTAATGAATTTTGTTTTTCCAAGAGAATACTTGTTATCTAATAACTAACACCACTTCAAAAGTTGGTTATTACGAAGTGTAATATTTCAGCTAGCCTTATAAGAGAAAACGAAATAATTACAATTCTGGTTTCATTTGCTTCGGCGTTGTAAAAATGGAATAAACTGTAAAATCAAAAATAAGTTCTACAAACGCCATTAATTCGAGTCATTTCACTTTTAAGCAAACTTATGCTAAGCTTAACATTATTGATAAAATCTTCTTTGATAGTAAGGGGTACGCGAAAACTAAAAGAATAATCAAGGGTAC
>BGPR01021254.1:0-11563 GCA_013235015.1 Araneus ventricosus
CGGAGGTACTTAACTCACCGTTAGATTCATTTTCATTCCTAAATGGTCTCAATGTACCCCGCGGATATATAAACTTTTCTATGATAATTCATCCAGTTTTAATAACTTTGTAACCATAATAATTAGTCCCAATGAGATTTAAATTAGTGCTCCTGTAAGAAAAATTCAAATTGTAAAGCTTTAAAATCTGATATTGGATGCAAATTGCCTGCGTATCTATTGCACATTGTGAATAACGGAGGGTCAAATAACCCAATTTTCTGAATACTTTTAGTAGCTGATTATAGCATAATTTAGGAAGAGCTTGCCTATTATTATTTGAGCTAGAAAATGATCCGTCATGGTATGACGGGTGCAAATTGCCTCTTCATTCGAGAGATTTCCCGTCAAATCTGACGTGTTTAAATAGATACAGTCGACGCTCGTTATAACAACCGTCTGCGTCCCACAGCAAAAGGTCTTTACAACGAGTGGTCGCTATTGTGGATATAATTAAAAAATGCACACATGCACGCTCAACAGTTCCGTATAAATAGGCGATTTTTAAAGAAATTCCAACTAAATACCCAACTTATTTTTTATCATTGGTATTAAAAATAAAATTTTATCAATTAAAAATATATTTCTAAAACATATTTTAAAGTGGAAAATAAAGGGTGTTATATAATTATAAAACATTTATTTTCTAAAGAAAAAATCGGGTCTTTTCTGCATATGTGCTTTTTGCAAAACATAATTTTCCATTTCAGTTAAAGATGATAAATAATGTTCTGCCTTTCAAAAAAACATTTTAAAGTCTCAATAGAACTTGAAATTTTTTTTTTATTCTAAGCTATTCTAATTTCCGCACTATGGCGAGTGGTAATCCCCCCCCCCTCCTCCGTCAAAGTTTAACTGTAACACTGAAGACTACATCTACGAAGCTTGGCAATACAATAATCAAGGTCATTTACGTTTAGAAATATGTTCTTTTTGGGAAAAATGCCGGGAAGAGTGTTCGCTGAATTCGGATGTTGTATTGGGATTTGACGACATTGTACGGTCGTTATACCAGAAGTAAAATAACATAGTGCATAGGGAAACACATTTGAAGATTTTATCACTGGTCGTTATAATGGAATGGTCTTTATAATGTGTGGTCGTTATAACGAGCGTCGACTGTATATATGCGAGAGAAATGTTTAACATTGATTGCAAACAAATAAAATAAACATATGTATTATGACAGGAAATATTTTTTTATTTACATATTTCTTTATTCAAAAAACCTCTTGCAATTACCTAGAATTTACCAAGGCAGAGGTGAATTGTAATTCTCAAGAATTTCATCGAAGATTTGTAAAATGTATGATGTAATAAATGAATGAATGTGTATGAATTCAAGAGTAAACAATTCTTTATGAATTATATAACGGAAATTCACCTTGAACTTCCGTTATTTTGCGTAACACCTGTTCCGTGCATTGCCTTCTGATTCTGAATAAAGTATAAAGCTTCCGAGAAGATTCAAAGTTTTAGAAATAGATTGTTTGAGAAGTGCAAGCTTTCCCACGCATTTCGGTATCAGATGGTGCTTAAATAGCCCAATTATCTGAATTATTATTATTCGTAGCTTAATATGGAACAAGTTATAAAGAGCTTGCGCATAATTATTCGAATGCTTAAAGCCCTTTCTTGGAAATGAGCACAGAAAAATTAAAGTTGATTTAATTGGTTTAAATTTTTCGTCTATATTTCATGCTTATTTACGATGAAATTCTCGGTTTACTTTGAGAAGTTTCTAAAAAGCTTCATGTGAAAGCCTTTCTTGATTTTGAAGAAAATTAAATTAGAGGTTTTAATAAATAAAAGGCATTTTTTACAGTATAGTTCAAAGCAATTACAATTATGCATTTATTCTCAGCTTTTTGTATGCGTGATCCAACTTTCTATATCAACTTTCCATCATCTCTTTCAAAGATTTTTTTTTTCTTTAACACGTTTTTTATCCCAATGAAATCTGAAGTATTAAACAACTAATATTAATATATCGTAGATTTTATTTATATGTATTTACCGATTTTAAAAAAATCGGCATTTTATTTTTGCATTAACAAAATTTATCGTTCAAATTTGAGTTTCGGCAGTTAGTGTTTGAATTCTTTTTTCATATCTTCGAACCTCTTTTTTGTATTATTATGTACTCCTCTGTTACTATAAGTGTTCCCTGAAGTGCAAATGAAGAAAATTGCTAACATGATTTCAGTCTTTGCTAAAATAAAATTTAAGTTGATAAAATATTATAAAAATTCAATTTTTTGCAATGAATGTTATGATATTAATGTATTGTAAATATAAGTAATTCATAATTTGATTCTCAATTTGAGTTGTTACTTAACTGAGTATAAGGAAACATGATTTTTTAAATTTTGTATGAGAAAGATTAGGGGCCCTCCACAAATGATGTCACGCTTGGAGGGGGTTCGTGAAATTGTGACAGTTTGTGACAAGGGGGAGGGAGGGGGTAACAAGAAGTGACATCACACGTTTCGGTTAAAATAAAAACATTTAAAATCAGCAGATTAAATTTTGAAGTTATTTTGAAATTACCAGAATTTGAAGGTATTTTTTAAATCGGGGCTAAAACAACTTTCATGTGATTTTTTTTTCCACTTGTATTCCTTTCTTTTCGAGAAAGGCATTCAGGGTAGGTTCTGAGAATATGGTAGCAGCAGAAATTCTTCACCATTAGAAGAAAACCTCCCCCTGTCACACCCTTGAAATGTCCAACAAAAGATACGTCGCCCCACCTGGGTGAGTGGTAGAACTGGTAGTGGCACAAACAGGTTGATCTTATTGAGGCGCTTTTTCTGTTTTTTAATTCAATCTGTTTAAGAATATTTTGTGTTCATAAAGTAAAGATACGATTTAAAGCAAAATATATCAAATTCCAAAATACTACTGTTTCCATTGCTCTTTTATATTAATATTTTATTACTATTGTATATTAATTAGGGTTTTTGTCGTAAACCTTAATCTTATTTCACACTAAATAAGTGAACATATAATCATTATTATTGTTATGCTCACAAATGTCATTAAAACTCATAATTAAAGTTTAAAAATAAAATTTGAAATATGATCCATAACGTAGTGCTTTGTTTCTGAACTGCAAGTATATGTTTGTGTAATATAGTGTGACATGTAACAAGGGGGTAGAGGGTATGGTGAAGTGTAACACTTTGTGACAAAGGAGGGGGGATAAAAATATTGAAAAAAAGTGACATCATTTATGGACAGCCCCTTATATCAATGAAAACTTTCTTTCAATTCTACTCTGGGTTTATTTAAACGACAATGCTTATTTTTCCACAGCGTTATTTATTCATTGTACGATTTTGGACAGTTAATCCTTTCATGTTTTTTATCAAAATGATTTGGCTGTTTTTTCTGTCGTTTTTAACCTCTTCTTAGTCGGTATCTCGTGTCGTGCGACGAAAAGAAATATTACGTCATTTAAAATAATTTTTTCGCTGCTTAGACTTTTCGTTATATTTCGCGATTATTTATTTTTTTTACTTCTGAATATTGCTAAGAGATGGCGCAAATAGTCCTGCTTTCTTCATGATTTTGCGGTGAAATTTCCCGCCTTCAATGGAAAACATAATCATTTTGTCGGAGATTCGAAAAAAAAAAAAAAAAAATCAGACAAAGGGGATAAATGATTTTTTTTATCTATCTTTACATTAATTTTACGAGTTTTAAAATGTTAAATACCAAAATAATTTTTAGAATTAAAATAAGTCGTAGATGACTGATAGATTGCGTAAAGTTAACAAATTAAATGAAGTGGAATAATTTAAATCTAAATTCAGACTAATTCTTATAAAACCCAGTTAATTCTCATTTCAAATATATTTGTCGAAGCTCTAATCTTATATTTCCTCATAAATTCTTTTAATAATAATTTTAAAAAACCGAGAAATTTCAAAGAACTTTCTTCACAAATTGTTACGATCAATGGGATTTAAAATTTGTTTCCGAAGAATTTATACAAATTGATTAGTTCGATTTGTATCCCTGATTGAAGCTACACGAGAAGTTGTAATTTTCAACCTTTATCAGACGATGAGGAAACACCTCTGTCAGAATCTCATTCTCCAAGTTTTTACGCCACACGAACGTAAAGGCCATACACCAAATTTATCCATACTATCTCTTTAAAGATATTTGGTACAAACAAGGTTCGAACCCCTGACCTTCTGGTCTTTCCAGCGGTTCTGTCTTTTCGAAGAATTTAGAATTCTATGGGATTGTACACATATATGAATATATTGGGGAAATTTTCATTTTAATATTTATTCTTAGTTTTGAATGGATCATTTATTTTACTATTTGTGACAATTATAAATCACTATCTTTCAAAAAGCCTGGGAATTAATGAAAGGTTATTTTCTATTAATGAAAGGTTATTTTCTATTAATGAAAGGTTATTTTCTATTAATGAAAGGTTTTTCTATTAATGAAAAGGTTTTTCTATTAATGAAAAGGTTTTTCTATTAATGAAAAGGTTTTTCTATTAATGAAAAGGTTTTTCTATTAATGAAAAGGTTATTTCTATTAATGGAAAAGGTTATTTCTATTAATGAATTATGGGTATGTATGTAGGTTATGTATATTAATGAAACGTTATTTCTACAAAAGCATAAAGCTTCTAATGACTGGATCAACTAAATTTTTAGTTTAATAAAGGACATTTTTAGTCAAGAAAGGGATTAATAAACTCCAAAAGTAGCAGTTTGTAATTTTTGAAGCGTAATTCCCAACAATATAGCATTCTATGTTGAAGTGCTTCTGAAATTCAATGATATGGAAAATAGCCCAGTGGCTGGGTAGTTGAATTCGGAATTAATTAGGGGAAAGCTAGAAATTGTTTTAATACCTTCAGTTTAGGCCTGGAATGAACATACTAAGTTTTCCCCCTCCTGCTATGTGAGCTTTAGCCGCTGCGTGCAGATTTGTAGTCAGAAAACATGAGTTTTTTCAATAATCGAGCAATATCTCAAAAACAACTCATGCTATCAAAAACATTGAAATACAAAAGTTGTAGAACTCAAAATTCTGAATAAAATGAGTACCAACACTTACTATATTTAATGAAAATCAAGCTCACAACTGCGCTTGAAAATTTTGCCTGAATCGCTAATCAAGCGCTTGAAGCGAGAACAGACCAAGTTATCGGTTCACCCTGCTTCCAATTATTATATATATATATATTAAATTTGTTCAGGATGCTTTTATAATTATTTCAAGGCTTTATTTAGTATATTTTGAGGGGAGAAAAGCACTGTTATTGTTATTTAACAGAGGGAAATATCACACGAAAGCTTCAGCAATGGTTGAGAGCGTGTTTAATAATTAGAAGCAACAGATTTCTCAACCGTGGGAGTTTTTCAAAATAACTTGAATGCATCGAAAATCCGACAACAGCATAACCACGCATTGTATTAGCTTTAAAACAATAGCTTTATCACATTTGCTCTGAAAACAACCGTTTTTAAATCTTTAGCTTTCAAGCTAGAGAAAAATTAAACGGAATTTAATTTTAACGGAAAAACCGATTAATGCCTATTCGTGGTTTAACTTCCAAGGTGAAAGTTCACGATGATTTAATTCCTGTGAATCCTGACACAATATTTAGAAAATATTATTAATTATAAATTAAAAGAATAAGACAAAGTTCTGTTCAACAATTGGTTTATATTTAGAAGGTACATAAACATAAGATGTTACATAGGAGGCTCTAATGAATTTAAAATATCGGAATTCCTTTATCTCATGATCTAACTTTTTGTAAAGTGAGGAAGACAATAAAAAAATCACTTTTTACTTTCTCTTATACTGAAATAAATTATTGCAGTATCAAAATCGCCTCTAATTTTGAGAATAAGAATGGGAATTTGAAAATTTTGATGATTAGTCAAGTTTTACACTTGTCCGAATAAACCATTTTTGGAATTACGTCTTTTGGTCTGCTAGTGAACACGATTACTCAAAAACAACCTATCAACTAGAGCATGGGTTCCCAACCTTTTTCCCCTCGTGTACCCCTTGATCAGTCTTTTTATTTCCGCGTACCCCCGACATTCATACCCCCCCCCCTCCAATCATCCGTCTATACAAAGGAGTTTTTATCAATAATGTTAAGGGCCAAGGTGAGCTTAAAAGTAAAATGACTGCAATTTATAACATGTGCAGGACTTATTTTTGATTTTAAATTTTATTCCATTTTTACTTTCTCGTATACGAAGTAAACAAAGAGAAAGTATTGTAATCGTCAGAACATTTGAACCCGAGATTTTGACGAATCTCCACGTTTTAGACCTCCCTGAGTCCGAAAAACACAATTTTGGAATTATGTCTGTCTGTGAACACGATAACTCGAAAACTATTAGAGCTACGAGGATGAAATTTGGTATGTGGTCTTTACACATAATTTGCAGGTTTCTGTCAAATTTTGGAGAAAATCCGTCAACGGGAAGTCTGTTTGTCCGCGGTCATATGAACACGATAACTCAAACTTGAATAGCTAGATGGATAAAATTTGGTACACAGTTTTATCGTCATGAATGTAGGCCGTATAAAATTTTGGGCCTAATCCGTCAAAGGGTTGGCTATCTGTCGGTCTGTATAATTTAGTTTTGAAAAGAATCCGCATCTCCACGCGCATGCGTACTGAAAGCAATCTTCTGTTCTCGCGAAAGCTGCGGAGCGAATTACGTCAGTTTGTCCTTGAGCCGGTAAGAGCGGAAAATTGGTACGCATCTCTTTGAATTTGATTCTTTACCTACATAATTTTCAATCACTATAATGAAAAACCTTTTGATAGTCATTGGATTCTGGGTAACAGTAGGTTCGAATTTTTTTAGCCACGCGGGGAAAGGGGAAATGGCACCTTTTTGGGAAGTATACGAGAAAGTTTAGCGGAGAACACTCCCGCTGGTTACAATAGTATTAGCTCAACTACAAAACAGATGAAATCTGTATTGTAATAATTTCGCATGAACTTAAATAAGGATAGCTAAAAATTGCACTTTCTTTTGCTTTCCTTTTTCCTTATTTTGAAGGTAGGTTTAGGACTTGCACAACTTTTACTTTTTACACGAACTTAGGGAAACAAAATTCTGTAACTTTTTAATCCCTTAAGGTTTCTTGTGTCCGCCATTACAGAATTTGAGTTCGTGTACCCCAAATGGTCCATCGCGTACCCCCAGGGGTACGCGTACCACAGGTTGGGAACCCCTGAACTAGAGGAATGAAACTCTGCACTCTCGGTTTTATGAAATTCCGGTCGAAATCCATCAAGAAATATGACTGTTCATCCGCGTGTATATGAACACAATAATTCAAAAGCACAAGGAGCTTGATGAATAAAGTTTCGAAGAGAAGCTATGAATTGATAATTGAGATGTAGTTTTAGGAGAAAATCCGTCAAAGGGATGATTGTCTTTTGGCATGTGAACGTGACAATTTAAAAACGCAGCAGGTTAATACGTTGGCTGTCCCTGTGATTCACGCCTTTCTAATTAGAATGAGATAGTAGAGAAGGTGTCATGTAATGAAACAGAAAGTCCAAATCACATGCGGGAGTCATTGCAACGAAGGCGTTGAATAGAGAAGGGGTCATGTAATTGCAGTGCACTCCCGATTATCCGGGTTAATCACCGGGAGGGATCGCACGGACAATAGAAAAACACGGATAATCCGAAAACTCCTTTTTATTAAAGAAGAAATCAACATAAGTACAAAACTATAAAAATTACTTTCATTTGCATGCTGTATAACATCAAACTAGGAATTTTCCTTTTAACATTGACTGCTTTAAAAAATCTGTTATGCGTCTTTGCTTCTGCTGTTTGTTCATCTCTTGTCGTTTATCGACACATATTTTACGAACCGCAGTAATGTTACCGTAATCAAATCCATTTTGTCCCATATAATCTAACAAAGTTTCAGCAGATTGTATAGCAGCCGAATGAGAAATTGTATTTCCCTCATTTGGTACATCTTCTGCATCAGTACTAGCTGATTCCCCATTATCAAGTTTTTGAAGGATTTCTAATTTTTATTTAGCATTTAAAACGTTTCGTTTTCGTTTCACACCACTCATTTTTACCAGTAAAAAATGTCACGCTACTAACTGACGATAAACAAGACGCCTAAACTAAAGGAACACGTGCGAAAGTGAGGGAAGACGAAGTTAAAGAATGACGTGTCAGGGAGAAGCGTGTTCGTAAGAGAATGAGCTAGCAGGAAGTGGATGATTCATTTCTCGAAAATTAGGGGTTGAACCTGTAGGGATTGCACGTGGAGGAAGGGAAAAAATATCTATTCCTTAGCCTCCGCCGTCACGGCTCACTAGTTTCACGGAATGAATCTCTCGATCGAACATCAACGTCGATTTTACATGCGTGATAAACGTGAAAATGTTTCTCTTTAAATTTTTTTGTGCGTCCGGAATGAGCACAGATAATCCGCAAATCGGATAATCCGCGCACGGATAATAGAGTATACTGTATATAGAAAGTCCAAATCACGTGCGGGAGTCACTGCAACGAAGATGTTGAATAGAGAAGGGGTCATGTAATTAAATAGAAAGTCCACATCACATGCCGGAATTATGGCAACGAAGGTGTTAAATAACTGAAATTTGGTATGTGGTTTTGACATAAACATTTCAAATCTGTATCAGAATTGGGTCCAATTAGCCAATGGCAGGAATCCAGATGCTAACTGTATTCTCCTCGCTACACTTTGAAGCTAAACACGAATCGCGCCGTACTGTGTACGTATACGAGAAAGTCTAGATGAGCACCTTTTCGCTGGTTCTGTTCATTTTTACTTTCTCGTATACGAAGTATACAAAGAGAAAGTATTGTAATCGTCAAAAAATTCGAACTCGAGATTTTGACGAATCTCCACGTTTTAGACCTCCCTGAGTCCGAAAAACACAATTTTGGAATTATGTCTGTCCGTGTGTCTGTGAACACAACAACTCGAAAACTATTAGAGCCACGGGGATGAAATTTGGTATGTGGTCTTGACACATAATTTGAAGGTTTCTATCAAATTTTGAACAAAATCCGTCTACGGGAAGTCTGTCTGTCTGTCAGCGTTCATGTGAACACTCTAACTCAAAAACTTGAATAGCTGGATGGATAAAATTTGGTACATAGTTTTACCATCATGAATGTAGGTCCGCACCAAAGTTTGGACCAAATCCGTCGAAGGGTTGATTGTCTGTCGGTCTGTATAATAGCATACTTGTTCTACTCCATGCGCATG
Source organism: Araneus ventricosus (assembly GCA_013235015.1). Lineage (NCBI taxonomy): Eukaryota > Metazoa > Arthropoda > Arachnida > Araneae > Araneidae > Araneus > Araneus ventricosus. The sequence continues at coordinate 9,325 of BGPR01021254.1, forward strand.
CGTAAATGCCAGTGCAAAGAAGGGATACTCCGAAAACTTTGCAGTTTGCCAAAAGCCAATTCTAGCGGCGAGATTTTGTAAGGAAGCAAACATTTAGGGCGTCTCGTTTTACTTGCGTATTGGAAGCAATCTCTGCGCATGCGCAAGTTATTCTCCTGTTTTCTTCTCCGCAAGCGGAACTCGCATTGCTAGAGTTTGATAAAAAAATAAATATTGCGAAGTTTTAATACATACGTATCTTTTTGAATATGATTCTTCACCTCAATATTTTACTATCACTATAATCAACAATGAAAAACCTTCTGATAGTCATTGCATTCTGGGTTACAGTTGGCTCCAACTTTTTATCAACGCAGGAGGAAGGGAAATGACAAATGTTTGAAAAGTATACGAGAAAGTTTCGGGGAGGCCACTCCCGCTGGTTTCAACCAGCGAGAGTGATCTTCGCAATAGACCTTCCTATATACATCCTAATAACCAGCGGACATGGTCTCCCCTAAACTTTCTCGTATACTTCACAAAAAGGTGTCATTTTCCCTCCCTATGGTAGCCATAAGTCCCGTATATACGGAACTGTCACCGTATTTCTCTACTCAGTCCCGTATTATTATTTGCTCCGCTTTCTTCCTAAACTCTGGGCCATTGCAATTTTAAAATGACTCGCGCCCAATTTTATAATTATGAGAAAGAAGAAAATGATATAATTAAGAAAGTGAGATCAGCTTTAAAGCGTGGCTGGGCTAAAAAAGATTAGCCTCGCATTTTTTTTCTAGTATTCTACGTGTTCATTCATAAGATTGCTTAAGCATTGATTTTTTTTATCAGAGTAAAATGAGCTAAATACGTACCTACTCTATTCATGATTTATTTATTTAGTATCTAAACGTCTCGTGTCAATGCTTGGCAATTACGGCAACCTACCTTTCCCCGCGTCGATAAAAAATTCGAATCTACTGTAAAAAGAAAGTAATGTTTATCCACTTGTTTCTTTCAGCGCGTGCCAAGGTCACGCTCGCCAAGACGGAAATAGTGCGCTTAAGAAAGAAAATTGAATACGCAATTTGAACTTTTTTAAAAACTGATTTGAAAAAAATTGGATACAAATATCATTTATATAAGTCCTTGAGTTATAATGTTTATAAGTATACGATTATGCAGATAGACAATCAACCCTTTGACGGATTTGGTCCAAAATTTGATACGGACTTGCATTCCTGATGATAAAACTGTGTACTAAATTTTATCCATTTAGAGATTTAAATTTTTGATTTATAGTGTTCACATGAACGCAGGCTTCCCTTTGACGGATTTTGACCAAACTTTGATAGACACCTACAAGTTATGTGTAAAGGTCACATACCGAATTTCATCCCTGTAGATTTAACAGTTTTCGTGTTATCGTGTTCACAGACAGACATAATTCCAAAATTGTGTTTTTCGGACTCGGGGAGGTCTAAAACGTGCAGATTCGTCAAAATATCGATGTCGAATTTTTTGACGATTACGATACTTTCTCTTTGTATACTTCGGATACGAGAAAGTAAAAATGCTATCCCACCACCACACATGAAAATTGTGGACCTTGGGCAATACCGGGACTTCAAAAGTTCTCAGATTTTTATTGCCCTCAGAATCTGGTAAAAAAACAATTAAAAGCAAATATAAAATATGATTAAATAGTATCAATGATTCGTAGGCTAAAGAATGGAATCTAGGAGTCAAACTAACTCCATTCACATAGAGCTAGATGCTATAACGTGGGATCATTTCGACTCCTTTACTGAGGCAGTAAATGGTAACGTGGAGTCATTATGACTCCTTCACTGAGGCCCCCCCCCCCCTCCCTCCCACTTCCGTGTGAAGTGGCAAAATACGGGGCATTGGGTGCTTCGTGGTATAAAAATAGTAGACAGAAATCTACATCCAATTGCATCCTCCTAGTTCAATGCGTTATCGTATTCACTTGCAGGCATTTTTATGTGATTTGAAAACAACGAACATTTGGCGCAGTTTGGCCAAATTGGCCATTAAGCCCAAAACAATCACTTGCTGGCAGACAGACAGAATTCTAAAAATGTGTTTTTGGGACTCGGGGATGTCTAAATTGAGAAGATTCATGAAAATCTCGAGTTCGAATTTTTTGACCATTACAACACTTTCTCTAAATCGAGAAGATTCATGAAAATCTCGAGGTCGAATTTTTTGACGATTACAACACTTTCTCTAAATCGAGAAGATT
>BGPR01021254.1:11573-23252 GCA_013235015.1 Araneus ventricosus
GTCGAATTTTTTGACGATTACAACACTTTCTCTAAATCGAGAAGATTCATGAAAAAATCGAGATCGAATTTTTTGACAATTACAACACTTTCTCTAAATCGATAAGATTCATGATAATCTCGACTTCGAATTTTTTGACGATTACAACACTTTCTCTAAATCGAGAAGATTCATGAAAGTCACGAGTTCGAATTTTTTGTCGATAACAACACTTTCTCTATGTATAACTTCGTATATGAGAAAGTTAAACCCGATCTTATTCCTTACGATGCATTATTTGTTATTTACGCTCCAAAAAGAATTAATTTTCAGTTGACACATATTAGAAATGACGACATATTTATTAAAATTTAATTGATTCATTGGGTTATCAACAAACATTTCTGATACAAATTATTTTTTCAATAAATTGTATTCTTTCTTGATCTATGTTTGATAGTGTAGATAACATTAAAAAAAGTTTTGAGAATGCTTGTAACGATTTACGTAAAATTTTCTTCTGATAAATTTTAAAATGTTTATCTCTAAATTCTTTTAAATATTTTTTGCCAAAGTGTAGTTTTTACTTTCTTTCCAACCTGTTTTTCATAACGTGTCGCGGATGTCTCGGCTAAAATCACACGATATTGATGAATATAACCACACTACATTTGTTTGCACTAGGTAAATCCATTAACAGATGAAAGTGAAATGTTCGAGGTCAGATTTACCTGTAATTCAGAAGAAAAGACATTTATATAGACTCCTTTAAAGAAAACCATGTTCGTGAGAAAATCATATTCTAAATTTTACAGGAAAAGTTATCTGAAAATGGCAGCAAATGCTTTGACATTTTGATGGTGTCAGTTCGCAAACTGAAACTTTTTTTTTATAAATACCTTTGCGGGTTTTCTTTCAATTGTTTGAAAAGTGTACGGTTTTTCCCTTTCGCATGTGGTTTGGAAATTAAAGAAAAATAGATGTTGAGTATATATAATATGCGCCATTGAGAATGTTGTGAAAGCATTCAATCGTTTGAAGTATAACCATTTAAATAATAGGAAAAGACTGAAATTGTAAGTAGTTTTTTTAAACCGTTATTTTTTCATAAGCGTTCCAACACGCGTCTGAAGACGATGAAATGTAGCAATGGAACCATTGTTTCCAGAAAAAACATTCCTTGTTCGATATTCGGAAGCCATAATCAGCAACACAGAGAAAGAGAATAAGTATGTGAGAAAGATTAAATGAGAGAAAAATCTTCAGAAGAGAAGCGAACGGTTATTGAAAAAAATCTTTTGGTAAATAATCAAAAATTCCGAACGAAGTATTATTCAAATTCGTACGCCGACCAATCATATCGAAAAGAGCAGACAGTGAACCAATGGAAATGAGGCGAAATTAAGGGCATGTGCCGCAGACCGGTAAACAAATCATTGTCGGCGCATGCGCAAACGAAGCCGAAAAAGTTTCAACTCGCATCCAAAACAAATGTTCTGGCACTCTCTCTTGGCGACAAACAATTGGCGAGCTTAAGGGAAACGAAGTGAGTACACTCCAGGATAACCTGCAATTCTTCCCTAACAGTGTTCATTAATGCGTATTTACAACACCACTAATCTCAATCTTTTGAAATTTCAAAGATGAAAAAAACACTCAATTTTTCGCGATCAATGACGAATATATTTTAATTTTTTTCACATCTAGTAGGAAAATGCGGTTATTTTAGATGTTAAATAAATTCAGAAATATTCTTTATTGATTGCGACAAATTTGGTATTTTCTTCCTCTTTGAAATTTGAAAAAATTGATATTAGTGGTGTTGCTTGCTAAGCGACGTAATATTATTTTGTCTCACAATTGGTCTCACAGAAATTCTAATCTCGCAATAAAGTTTTTTATCCGCAATTGTGTAAATCTCTATCAATAAGTGTAAGAAATATAGAAAAAACCAGCGGGAGTAGTCTCCCCGAAACTTTCTCGCATACGACCAGTAATGTAAGGTGGGTAAAAACACCCAGCTGATAGGTAAATATTTTTGGGGTATTTACCCAAGGCCTGGTTATTTTGAGAAAAAAATTATGAATGGTGATTTACAATGAAACATACAAAATTTATGAATTCCCCAAAAATTAATATTTTGCAAAAAAAATGCGTATGTTCTCAATTGTTACACGCGCTGAGGTACCACAACTTTATTTAACGTTTTCGAGTACGAAATCTTACTATAGATATCATACAAGATTTCACCATACCTCTGGTTAATCACAGGCATCCATCTGGAGAATGTCAGAATGAAGTTTCGTTTTGCGGCTCGATACAATTTCCTTCGTAGACCGCCAAGGTCAAACGCCAACCATACTAACTTGAGTAAAATAAGCGAAACGCTCGCCAACACACAATCGTAATGTGCATTTTGAACAAAATATGCAATTTTAACGCCTGTTTTGTAACCGATTGAGATGAAAATTGAGCACAGATCTATAATTAATGTTAGCATCCGTGATATCAAGTTTTATTTATCTAAGCCAAAGGGCTTATGAGATACAAGTATGCGATTATACAGACCGACAGACAGTCAACCCTTTGACGGATTTGGCCCAAAATTTTATACGGACCTACATTCATGACGATAAAATTGTGTACCAAATTTTATCCATCTAGCTATTCAAGTTTTTGAGTTATAGTGTTCACATGACTTCGGACATACAGACAGACTTCCCGTTGACGGATTTTGTCCAAAATTTGAGAGAAACCTACAAATTATGTTTAAAGACCACATACCAAATTTTATCTCCGTAGCTCTAATAGTTTTCGAGTTATCGTGTTCACAGACACACAGAGAGACATAATTCTAAAATTATGTTTTTTCGGATTCAGGGAGGTCTAAAACGTGGAGATTCGTCAAAATCTCGAGTTCGAGTTTTTTGACAATTACAATACTTTCTCTTTGAGAAAGTATTGTAATTGTCAAAACTTATAACATTGTAAACTTTGTATACGAGAAAGTAAAAATTAGTTTTGATTAAAATGAAATAATAAATTTTAACTTTAGATTTTAAAAAAATTAATCAACTTATTTAATTATTTTCTTTCCTAAAAAAAAATTTGCTACTTCGATTCAAAATTTTCATAGGTAAAATATTTTATTGATTGTTAAATCCTTCAATATTAATTTTCAAGAAAAAAATTGAAGTGGTAAACATTGCAAATCTGCATTTAAAAAAAAACAACTAATTTTTCCAGCACATAAAATATTATTTCAGCGCAACATGTCACAAGAAGAAGCAACTACAACCAAACCAAAGTGTAGATTTCCTCTGTGGTCAGCTTTAGGCGTGTGGATGAAACACACACACGGATGTACAAATTTGATTAAATTTGGTTTGGCAGATTTTTAGACAAGTGAGCCAAATCTGTACTACCTGCTAACTTATAATTCTTGTACTCTAGATAGCCCCAGTTGGGGTGGTTCTAAGGCTTAAAATGTTAAAAAAAAATAAGTTATATGTGAGCATCAACTAATAAGAGAGAATAATATGCATCGCATTATTCAATTCTCTATGAGGGAAAAAATCTTGGATTTCTCGATTCGAACGGTCGCGTATTTTTCAATTCCTACTATTAGTTCCCACTCTCTCTCTGTATATATTTATTTATGTATCTTGTTCAAATTTTCAATCGTTAATAAAATACTTTTTATTCATCCACTCAAGTTCAAATACATTTTTTAAAACTTATAGTGGATGGCACTTGATGTTGATACAGTGTTTTCAAATATTAATTCATTAATTAAATTTAATTAATGAATTTTAGTTTTATATGGGAGAAAAAAATTTCTCTTATATAAGCTATTTAGCACGATATAAATTTAGGAATAAATACCGTCAGTGACGAAGCGCGTATATCGCTGACCTAAGTAGGAATTGACTTTAAAAAATATTTTTTTATATTACTTGTTCATTGGGAAAACCCCAATTTGAAACCAAAATCAGCTTGTCAGAAAATCTTCATTTATAAATGGTTAATAGTCATTATTTAAATTACGGTCATTAAAATACAGCACACAATTTCTTCTTTTCTTCAATAAGAAATCACTTTACTGTAAAAGTAGAAAGACTGCAAAAAAATTATTCGTTCAAAAGATATCTGACAACTACTTATTAAAGAAAAAAAATGAAATTTAAAATTACTCAAAGAACTTTCGAAACGACAGAATCTTGTGTGTGGGGAAATCCCCGAGCACTTAGTAGTTTTACTCCGTCGAAAGCGAGAATGACTTGAGTCTTCTATGACTAAAAGGCGGGATTAACCACTATCTGAAGATAACATTTTTTGTGGAAACCCGTTTTCCTTTCACTCTGTTTCGGCGACCTTGCGGCCAGTTCCGTCTGTCGGACTCGTGTCTTTTGTAGACGCTCCTGTGTATTCCCCGCCCCCCTCAATGTCACAATCTTTGCCTCATTGTCACTCTCTCCGCTGCTTCCTCAGAATCACTCTCGGTTCCTGTTCGTATCGAAACTGCAGATAAAATTCTTGCTTCCGAGACGGCGAAGTGTGATTCGCAGTGGTCAGTGATGATTTGAGAATTGGAAAAGGTTGTGATCGGCAACATCTCATGCTTGGTTGAGCTCTGCGGAAAGGTAGGCTATTATTCTGTTTTTCAAACATTTTTGTATGCTCTGTTGGTTTAATTTTTAGAAACAAGCAATAAAATTTATTTTTTAACCCTCCAGCGGGCGCGCGTTTTCAAGAGATTCATTGTGCATCGTATTACAGTAGAATCTCCCTACAACGAAGTCTCCCTACAGCGAATTTCTCCCTATCACGAAATTTTTAATCGGAATGTTACATAACATTCAAAATATTCTCCATACGACGAAGTGGTTGTCTCCTTATAACGAATTTTTTCAGACCTTTATCTTTTCGATTTTTGTCATTGTTGAAGAAAGTTGCTAATTTCTGTGCAAACAAATCGCTCACACGTGCCTGTTTCTGGAACCACTCGCATTGTTCATTCCAGCGATAACACTTAACAATAGAATGCTATGTGAAGGGTAATGCAGTTGTGGGGACCTGAGTTTCTACAGAGGCAGCAACATTTCTGCGGGTCAAGATTTCAAGAATCGGGGTGAAGCGGAGGTGGAAACAGCAATTGGATGTGATAATACGCATTTTATGTTTATCCGTACTAGTACATATTATTCTCTAAATTGGTGAATTGTCTTCACTTTTAAAACTTTTATTTATACAGTAAAAATTAGTACAATTTTAACAAATTTATAATAAATATTACTTCATTTTTAATTGAAAGTCATAATTAAATATTTTTGAACTTATCGCACATACTAAAAGGTTTTTAACATTTACTTAAATAACTGCAAAAATCTCTAATCTCCGTATAACGAAATTTTCTCTATAGCGAATTTTTCAACTGGAACCAAGCGATTTCGTTATAGGGAGATTCCACTGTATATATTTATATCGTTCTTTTATAAATTTAAGTCCATTCTTTGTTTATAAAATCTTTGTTTACTATTAAGCTAATAAATACTGATAATTTAAGTAAAAGCTGGATTTATTTTTATAAAACACGATATATTTATGTAATACGATGCATGATATGTCGTAAAATTTGTGCAGGCGCTCCCGCTGGAAGGTTAAACAAATTTTGAGGGCATTTTCGGAAAGGATCGGAATCGTTACAGAGCACAGAAGAAAAAATAGACCTTTTTGTCTTTTTGTTGAATTTTTTCTATTCGAGTTTTCTTAATACTAAATTAACTTGATGTTCGCTGTCTGAACATAAAATGTTTGAAGAAAGAGTTGCAAATATTTTAATATATTTTTACTCTCTGAAAATGTAGGTTATGATTATGTTCTTCAAGCCTTTATTGTGTGATACTGGTTTAATTTTTAGAAACAAACAATAAAATTTATTTTTTAAGCAAATTTTGAAGGCATTCCGGAAAGGATCGGAATAGATCTTTTATTTTTATGTTGAATTTTTCTTTTCAACTTTTCTTAATACTAGATTGACTTGATGTTCGCTATCTAAGCTTCAAATGTTTGAAGAAAGGGTTTTTAAACAAATTTTGAAGGTATTCTCGGAAAGGATCGGAATCGTTGCAGAGCCCAGAAGAAAAAAATAAACCTTTTATTTTTATGTTGAATTTTTTCTTTTCAAGTTTTCTTAAAACTGCATTAACTTTTGACGTTCGCTGTCTGAACATAAAATGTTTGAAGAAAGGGTTGCAAATATTTTAATGAATGTGAAAAGGTCAGTTATGATTATATTTTCAAACCTTTGGTCTTTTTATTGGTTTAATATTTATAACGAAACAAAGCATTTTATTAAATACCATTTTCTTTTGAAGATATGCACTAATATGATCAGAATCGTGATTTTTAGCTTCAGAATTTTTTTCTTTTTTTTTACTTTCTGGGTTTTCTTAATACTCGATCAACCTGATGTTTGCCATGTGAACATGAAAGCATTTGTAAATATTTCAATAAATTTTCGCTCAGTGAAAAGTTAGGCTATGATTATTTTTCTCAAACTTCCTATTATGTTCTATTGATTTGATTCTTATGAACAATTTGAATTATTAATTATGAATAATATTATTAATGATAATTAATTATGAATTCTTAACAACAATTGAACAACAATTCATTCTTATGACCTTCGGAGTTGAAGGATTGCGGGTTCCAGCAGTGTCGAGACTCTCTCTAGCCAGTGCAACCCTATTTAATCGAAATCAATCGTTCTCACGCTTTCTGAGAGTCTCTTATCTCAAGGACAAACATTTAACTCCCTTAGATTGAGATCATTGTTTGATTTTCTATTGATTGTGACTTTGATTTAATTATAGATGAAATCCTAAACGTTTTAGGCAACAAAGGAGAAATTGCAGTCGTAATTACATTTTTATTATTATTATGAAGATCTATATAAAAACGAATCGCTTTGAAAAAGATTAATGTTCGACAACTTTATAAAAGCCTTTCAATCCTTCCACTGTACACGAGCATTCATTACTAGATATGCAAGACTGAGGAATAAGAATGATAATAGTTTGAATGAGAAATATGCAGCAAATAAAGTAAAGAGCGAATGAAACAATCAGTTCCATAGTTAAAGAAGGGTCTTTCGAGAAATGATTAACCGATTTTGCACGAAATCTTAAGGAGATTAAATTTCAAAAGAATGTTCATATCTGAATTTTATTTTATAGGACGGAAAACCTTGATTTAATTATTATAATGAAACCTCATAATTATTTCATTCATTGTTTTTTAATGCCGTGTTAGGAAAATACACATGATTGTTTTAGCAGTAATCGTTACCACATCTGGGCCAGCATCCCTATCCTTAGCATCCCGGTGGCTCACACCTGAATGTACCATCGGGAGGCGTGTACCACCGGTGGCTCACACCCGAATGTACCATCGGGAGACGTGTGCCACCGGTGGCTCACACCCGAATGTACCATCGGGTGGCTGTACCACAAACCACCAAATGTGTAGTTCGTTAAATTCGTTTATAATTCAGTCGGATGGCTCGATTCCAATGCTATTCTAAGGACTCGTTCTTCAATTGCATAGTTAAAGAAGGGTCTTTCGAGAAATGATTAACCGATTTTGCACGGAGATTAAATTTTAAAAGAATGCTCACATCTGAATTTTATTTTATAGGAAGGAAAACCTTGCTTTCATTATTATAATGAAACCTCATAATTATTTCATTAATTATTTTAATGTCATGTAAGCAAAATACACATGATTGTTTTAGCAGTAATCGTTACCACATCTGGGCCAGCATCCCTCTCCCTAAAATACAACTCTGCAACAGCATGTTTTTCCCACGACGCCATGGTGTGAAGATCCCTAACCTGTTAATTGTTCTTAAATATTAAGACGAATTTCAGTGACTTAGTTTACTATACAAGAGTTTACTATACATAGTTTTAAGACTGCAACAATCAAATATGATAGCTAGCTAATGGTTCACATTTCTGAAACGGTTATGGAAGTGGTTTTGATTCCTAAAGAAAATTGTCTTTCAGATATCATCTCAAGATTTCGTATTTTGAAATATAAACAGGTTTTGGAGGATATCTGGGCCCTCTTGAAAAGGTTTCATAGAAACAGATTGTTTAATTTTTGAAAAATTTATTTTTATTATAGTAACAGTGAGTTTGCTATCCTTTTCCACCATGCTGAAGTTTAGAATATTTACAAAGGAGATGGGTATTGAGTCTCTCTAAGTCTTTTAGATGATGCATTTTGTTTCTTGCGTATGCGTATAGTTTCGGAAGTTTTGATTAACTGAATAGTACTTCATGATGACTCGCAATGGTTGTTGCTTGTGACCTAGCTGAATTGCGAAGGATTCCGGATCCCTTCAACAAACTCCGACAATAGCAACTTATCAATGTATATTTATGTAGAAACTAACTTTAGCATTTTTGTTCATTTAAAATTGTAAGAGATGGCACCACTAATAAAATCGTCTGTTTTATGGCGAAGTGACGTCACGTCACGCGGCGGGAATTAAATCAGTTCGATGTTGGATTTTCACCGAAGCGGTCGTTATAATTTAGGCTCTCCGTTTTCTGAGCGAAAGTAAATTATGAATTAGTCTGGTGCTATCTCGGAGGTGAACTTGCTCTTATGTTTATTGTTTTAACCCCTTTGTAAATAGTTAAATGTTTTAATTGTGTTTAAATAATAAATTAGTTGATTTTAACTCTCTCTTTTCATTTTGCATCAAATTAGAACCTTTATCCCCTAGACACCTTTCCTACATTTATAGATTTCAATATTGTAGCAAAATGTCTCTCTGTAGTGTATGGTGTAAACAGTCCAACACGCAGGATAATGGAGAATGAAAGTTTATTTACAAATATGCAGGAAAACACGTAGCACAGGTACAGCAAACAATAGTCCTTGCACAGATTACCAATGTAAATAGACAACAATTCACAGGTAATGACAGTTCAGCACTTTGATATCTAACAGCACAAACAGTCAGCAAATAACTAGTAACGACAATAACAGCTCAGCTCACCAGCTGATTAGCTCACACAGCGGATAGAACTCCGAAGACGTTCGCGCTTCAAAGCGAAGTAACCAGTCGATCAAAGACGCTCCTCTGATCTAAGTGCCGTCCTTAAATATTCTCTCCGACAGGCCGTGACGTCACATGGTGTTTTCTCGTGTATTCCCTTTCCTAGTGGAAATATCGAGAAAAGGGTTGCATTTTCGGGAATCATCTATTTGTCGCCAAGGTCGCCAAGTTTGTCGCCAAGGTCAGGGTGCCATAACTGTCGCTGAGGTCACTCCATGCTTAACCTTGTAAAACTCTCTTCCCAACCATAAGACTCGCATTGCTGGGAAGCGACTTTCCATGTTTGTAACAATATACACCAATGATTTGACACATCTTTTACGATGCTGCAACTTAAAACTCAGATGGATTTTTTGGACATAGGGTCACTCTTCTCTGAGGTGGCAAATGTGCAGTGTATTCAGCGCCTTCCACTTCGACCCTAGTGGTAACAGTTAGATGCGAAGCTGTAGTTTAGCCTCAACTGAGCACCTAAAATCTCAGTACTCCTAATTTCGGTTTCTTGTAAGCAATGAAGACTTCTCTTTAAGAGCCACTTATGAAATACTTCTCAGTTTTTATTAAACTAAAGAAGAGTAGAGTATCGAAGTATTTGCCTATCTTGCTATCGGGCTGCAGCCCTAAGAACACTTCGCTTTATCGCGCGGCGCAGAACTAATGCGCAGTGTGAAAACTTATGGCAACGATAATCATTTCTGCTTTGCTTTCGTTCTCACTATTGCTGATTTGCTGTCATGCAGTTCAGTTTGCATAAGCAAACCGAAAAAACTAAGTTTATTAGCAATAATGTTGTAACTGAAGAGTGGGTCCTTAGAATAGCATTGGAATCGGGCCATCAGACTGAATAATAAACGAATTTAACGAACTACACATTTAGTGGTTTGTGGTACAGTCCGATGGGATATCCAAGCCACTGGTGCCACACGCCGCTCGATGGTACAGTCAGGTGTGAGCCACCGGTGGTACACGCCGCCCGATGGTACATTCATGTGTGAGCCACCGATGCCACACGCCGCCCGATAATATATTAAGGTGTGAGCCACCGGTGGCACACGCCTCCCGATGGTACATTCGGCTGTGAGCCACCGGTGGCACACGCCGCCTGGTGGCATATTCAGGTGTGAGCCACCGGTGCCACACGCCGCCTGATGATATATTCAGGTGTGAGCCACCGGTGGTACACGAGGCCCTACGGAGCATTCAAATGTGAATCACCGGTGGTAAACGCCGACGTGAACATATTAAGGGTTACATTGAGATTAATAAAAATTTGGTGACCGAAGTAATTTTCAGCTAAATGAAAGAAATCTTCATTTAAATTTCATTTTTTTTCATCTTAATTCACATGTTTTTAATTTTAGTGCTGAAAAGGCTAGGCTACTGCTGGCTGCCGTATATATAACATGAAAGATCAGACGCACGAGCTTTTAAAATTCGATTATTTAGACTTCTCATTAACTAAAGAAAGAACGTAGGTTTGCCCATTAAAAATATCCTACCGACTATCATACATTTTACTGAGGATCTAGTTGATCCCTCCTGCTGACCGACTACAATGAAACCAAGTAGAAGCTTTTATTATCTTTGCTATGACGTCAAAGTCGGCTGACATAAGAATTCGGAATATTTAATTGCTGCCAACAGCTACATCGGTTAATATTGAAATATCTTTTGGTGTTGCGACTGCTGATGCAAAGAAGTTTTGTCTTTTATTAAGTTACCTGCCTTTGATAGATTGCATTTATATATAGCAGCCATTATAACATGTTGGATATTATTTAATTATTGATTAGATCACATGTTAGATATTAATTATTATATACTTGATTATTTGAAGTTTTTATGGTGTATTTTCTTATGCAATAAGTCGTAAATAATATAGGATCTTAATTATTGTAACCTTAAAAATGAAATTTAAGTGTTCGTTACCATGCAATTTGAACTACTGGCGGTGAATTTTAATTTTCCACTGAACACAGACAGGAATCACGACTTCAAAGCTGTTCTGCACTTATTTATATGCGTAATGGGAAGTGTTTCGTTTTTATGTAACATTAACAAATCGAAACACGTGACCATAGTGTGAGTGCAAGAGCAAATTAACTTATTCACAATTCGTCACATTGTTGCTAAGTGGTAGGAAAGTGCGTGTTCACTTGCCACATCGAAGAATTTTGTGTTTCGTTTTTATGTAACATTAACAAATCGAAACACGTGACCATAGTGTGAGTGCAAGAGCAAATTAACTTATTCACAAGTCGTCACATTGTTGCTAAGTGGTAGGAAAGTGCGTGTTCACTGTCCACATCGAAGAATTTTAAATGTCGCGATTTATATAGTTAAGTCGCATTTTTCAGAAAGTTTAGAGGATTTAGTTGATTGAAAACTATGGATAATTTTCATTTCGTCATTTATTCCTTTTTCATTTCTTTAACCACAAAGCATCCCTGAATTCTCGGTTGCACAAAACCCCTGACTGCTCCAGAAAAATAAGATTTTCTTGCTGTAGCCCGGGGGGGAGCATCTTCATACGACTGAATAGTATAATTCAGAACACAATTGTTTAT
>BGPR01021255.1:0-14160 GCA_013235015.1 Araneus ventricosus
ATGATCTCCTGCTACGTGGACTTAGAAATACTTCCTAGTGACACATATAGAATCTCACAACTAGAACCTAGTAATGGTCGTCTTTATGCTACAACGGCTCATGTCAGTCAGTTTAAAGCCTGAAGAAGCTGGGATGAAGACTATCATGACTCTAGTGAAAATTCTGATGATGAACCTGAAATGCAAAGTCCCAAACGAACTGTACGTAAACCGGTGCTTTTATTGAGCTTTTATGTAGGATAGATAGAACTTTTTCATTTTATATTTCACTTTATTTTATCTTTTATGAATGTATTTTTCTTTTTGTTTTTGTGTTGATATTGCTATAATGTAAGCTAAAATTTGGTTCAATTGAGGTCAATTGAAAAGTCAGGATGGTTGAATATAAGCGTATTTAATATTTATGTCTGACAAAAGCATGACTTCAACGTATCTATGATTATAAAAATGTATATCAGATGAGAGCCAACAGTCAGATGTTGACTTACTTGGAATTTGATTTAAAATAAGAGATGAGTATGAGTACTGCTGAACAATGTTACGCTGTACGCAGATACAGAGTGTAATAGTTGCTTTCTAGTGTTCTAATAAATGTTTGTTTTGTCCTAGAAGAAGTATCATGAATGTCAATCAAAAATCCAACAGAAATGCACCCAAAATTGAGAACTGTGAGTATTTAATATTGCTGAGCGTGTGAACGCAACTTTAGCAAACATTTCATTATCGCTGGCTACCACCTCAAAGCACCATTTCCGATCTGCCCTCTACAGCCTTAACCATTTCAATTTTGCCATTATGTATCATGAATGCCATCATGCATCCATTGCCTGATTTTAAATTTAAGTCAAATCTTTTAGAATCATCCTGTATTACATATTTTGGTCATTCATATTACGGGGTCTATTCTGGTACCCCCGGTTGGGGTGGGGAACGTCACTTTTCCCGTTGTTAACGTGCGGAAAAATTGACGTCTCCCAACCCAACCGGGGGTACCACAATAGACCCGTACATAACTAGGTATTTTGTAAGTTTCTTATGAATGATAATGTGGCGATTTCTATCACTAGCCGCTTTGCGAGCTTGCCGGCTTCTGTTCCCGCTAAGCAGAGCTACAACTGATTTGTAAATACTACAACTTCTTCTAGAGTTTTCTAAAAATGTTTTTATTTGCTACGATTTATTAGGGAAGAATATGGAGGCCTTTCTAGGATGGTGCCATTTTTTTTCTCTTGACCGAATCAGATCGGCAATATCTTTAGCCCATCTTTTGACGGTAATTTTCATTTCTTTTTTGATTAGTGATTGAAACGAACTTTGGAATGAATAGGGGATAATAGCCTTTGTTACTGAAAATCCCCCCCAATCAAATCAAATCAAATACGATATATTAGTATTCGCATAATGGTTGTTAGTCTTTATTAGTTATTAAGGTATCCGACTGTGTTCGGAGACATTTTTTTGAAAAATAACTTTTATATAATTTTTAATGTTATATTTCAACTGCATATGTTTTAAAACTATGAAAATATTGTAAAATCAGGCTTTCAAAATAATATTTTTTTTAAAAAATGAGAAATTTGAAGAAAAATGACTAAAATATTTGCCTTACGCTAACAGCCATAGACATAAATCCTTGTAGGAGTACATTTTTATGACAGTTATCTGTGTTATGCTCTAAAATGTTATTGTACTTGAAAATAGTTTTGAAATATAGCTGAACATAGTTATTAAACTGGTAATTTTTCATAAAAAATGCTTTTCGTTTATATTTAAGCACTTAAAAATAATACTTAATTTTAAAATTGACCTTAGTTTTTAGAGGAAACCATCAAGCACATTATAGGAAACAATCTCAGAAAATTTCATATCAATACTTGAATAACTTTTTGAGAAATCATTGTTACGGTCGACAGTTTTCCTCAAAAATTTCCTTTCTCAGAAAACAACACATTTAAAGTTTTCAAGCAACATAAAATAATGCTTACATTTCGGTAATATAACAGCTGTTTCCCCCTTTTGTAATTCACGTAGAGTAAAAAGTGAGACAGTTTTAGAAAGCTGATTAAACAGGCTACAAAATTAAGTCATATTTTTTTTGATAATTTCATCGAAAACGACGATTTTAAACCAGTCGGATACCTTAAGTTTTTAGTTAATAAATATTCTTTTTTACAAGATAGTTCGAATTACTACCTTTCTACATAAGTTTTTTATTATGAATATTATTAATTCCTGACAATAACGGTTAACTTGAATTCACTTTGAATTTTATTAGAGCAGTTTAAAGACGTTTCCTTGCAAGAACGCTTCATTACTAGTCTTAGATGATTCAAATATTTAAGCAAAGAACGGCACTTCATGCATTTTCTTCCCTCGTTTTGAAACTATTCACAATATTTCCGTAATAAATATCGATCGCTAGTTTGGTTTATATTGAGATTTATGGACATGCTTCAGAAAAGATCAAAGAGATCATCTTGAAACTGAATACGTCTTGGATGAGAAATATGTGGGAAAAGAAAATAAACTATATTTCTTTCCACATCAGAAAATATTCAACATTATTTTCGATTTCGGCATTTCAAGAATACGGTTTTATTTTATTTAAAGGAATTAAATTATAAAACAATTATTCTGAGGCTCTTGAAATGCTCTTGATAAAAGCTGGAAGTAGATGCTTCTATTGAATGATTTATTGAATTTATTATTTTTTGAAAATGATTTCTACTTCGTCCTTTAATTTTATAATCGTAGTATTACTAAATTTCTTTTTAACATTCCGAAGAACTAAAAACTTTTCGTTCTAACTATTTAAAGAACCTTTTAAAGACAAAAATAGCATTGTATCGATGAAAAATTATTTTCAGTAATTGTTAATAATATACAGGGTTCCCGCTTATAACCATTACATCCTCCTTAACTTCTAAACGGTGACAGCTTAGGCCATAAAATTGGTGTCTAGGTATAGTGAAAAGGCTATGCGCTATTCGATGAGACAACTTACAACACCATCTATCGGCAAATTTTGGAATTAGCGGTACTATCTCGGAAACAGTACAAGATACGGGAAAAAAGGTCAATTACAAAATTGTAGAGCGTCTTCGATACCTTGTACACATTAATACGAAGAAATGAACGTTTAAAGTGCACATTTGTTTGTTCTCGATTTCTGAAACTGTGACGTCTCTAAACGGGTTAAAACGAGAAAAAACAATTAGTTATCACAATATACCTTTATTTTCGGTGTTCCAAGTGCTCTCCGTCATCTACAATGTAGACTTGAGTCCTTACTTAAATTTCACTTAGCACACGTTTTAGCATATTGTTGGTGAGCAAACACAAGCAACAGTAATACGTCCTGAAATGAAAATACAATTCTACGAAAGGTCCATACACTTGCTGTTTGAGTTATTTTCACAAGAAAAAGTATAATAAGATCATTTTTTGCCCCAAAAATAATATTTTATCCTTTTACTCGTGTCATATGACGTCAAAATTTCTGAAAATGAGAGCAAACAAATGCGCATTTTACACATTTTGTTCTTAGCATTATTGCACTCAAGGTATTTTTTCGTACTAAATCGAAGACGCTCTACAGTTTTGTAGTTGACTTTTTTCCCGTATCTTGTACCGTTTTCGAGATAGGACCGCTAATTTCAAAATTTTCCGATAGATGGCGTTGTAAGTTGTCTCATCGAGTAGCGCACAGCCTTTTTACTATACCTAGACACCAACTTTATGCCCTAAGCTGTCACCGTTTAGAAGTTAAGGGGGTGTAACGGATATAAGTGGGAACCCTGTATAGTTTATTCAATTGTAGCTGATGTTCTAATCCTATTCGATCTATTTTGTTAGTCAATGCGACCTAGACAGCATCTGATATTGAAATCTCACTTTGTTCTGAGATATGAGTATAGATCACCTTCCTTTATGTTTTTCAGGGAAGCTGGCCCTCATTTGTATTTTTTTCTTGGAGGGGGAACCTCCAATAGGGAGAAATTCGTTGCTAAAGTTCACATCCGTCTACCAGTTTTTAAATAATAGTGTTTAGGAGTACAACCAGGATAGCTATAATCTTCTTGTGATTCAAGTTCTTCAGCCATGCTATGCTTTAACTCACTAGGTGGACTTACTCAATAGTTCATTCTAAAAGAGATGAGTAAAGTTTATTTTGTGATATATATACCGATACTCAATATCAATCAAAAATAGTTTGAAGACAAGTTAAGTTTCATTTACCATGCAATAAGATATTGGTATTATTTTATCTGGCTTTCGGAATTCTGTTTAATCTTTTGCATATACATGAAACTAGCTGAAGGTATATTTTTGTATGGAGAAGTTGTTGTGAAGAAGATTTCTATTATCGAATATGATTCTCATTAGTTGCTTGATCTTTTCTCTGGACATTTTATAGGTGGGCATTTTTTCCATAAGATTGATTCAAAGTTTGTGTTTGGTTTCCTCAAATAGAAGGGACAACCTTTATCGAAGTGTGCTGATTATTTGGAAGGGTGATTATGAGTTTTAGAACATGAGAGGATGCACAAGACTTTTAAGCAAAAAGGTGAACTTTTTATCCTTGCATCACTAAAATTTCACATAAATTATGTACTCTTCAATATTTTAGTCATTTTTTTTCATTTTCCCAGGCATCTTTAGAATACCTTCCAAATAATTTTTAAACCAGAGTTAACAGTTTTTTAAAACTTCTTTTTGAGCATCGGCACTGTGGAGTTGAGGTGGATAGCCTTACAGAAAAATTCTCGTCTTATCCTTGAATGCTATTCAGGGGCGCTTCAGTTGTCTTTGACTGCAGCGTCCATTTCCGCTGTAATATTCGTAACGAATAAAAAATATATATTTGTAGAATTATTAAAATATTTAAAGAAAAGAAAATAATTAGATAAAAAATCGTTTGGCCATAAAAGAAATTAATTAAAAATATCGTTTGGCCGTAAAAGAAATTCATTAAAAAATCGTTTGATATAATTTCTTTTATAAAATAGAGTGGCAACGATATTTATGGCTGAGTGAACGTCGCCTAACAACGAAGAAGAAGAAACGTTGTTAAGATGGAATTCGATGTGAATTAATGTATTGTGGGTTATGCGAGTGTTTGTGTAAAATGTATGTGCTGTGGAAATCGTCAATAAAAAATATCTATTTTTTTTATAAAGAAGGATCAAGATTCTTCATGAAATCCTGAAAATACAGCACACCGCCAATAAAATTACGGAAGCAAATTCCATTATTGTGTTTGGCTTCTTAACCATGAAACTTAATACTGTTTTGTTATTTTATGCTATCAAGATAATTTAGACTAAAATGACTAAAAGTTTTTAAAATTTAACAAATAATGACTATAAAAAATAAGTAATTTTAATAAACAAACATTACACAACCCTTTGAATACAGAAATTGTGCAATAAAACTGCAAAATAAACAGTAAATCCCAAACTAATAGATTTAATTATTTTTTAAAAAAGAGCTAGAAATTCTTTATTTTTATTTTGATTGAATATATTTTGCAGCAGTAAATTCCTCAAGTGCTTTAAAAATCTTAAAAAACTATTCACTTGCGATCATTGAAGATATTAGGTACAGGCATATAAAGCTAATAAACACAATTCATAAATAAAACCATTTTTTTACAGTTTTTAATTTAATTTAAAATTAACCAAAATAATTCGAATTATGGGGGATATTTCAGCATTGAGTTAATGAGTTTTTCGGGGGACTAGAGAAGAATTCGAATTACTTAAGGATTCTAATTAAAAATGTTCGGCTAAGCCTATTTATAATGTAGTGCACAGAAACCAGACTTTAAAGAGTTAATAAGTAGCTCGTAAATTAATATAACGTAGTTAATAAGTAAGGTTTAAAGTAGCTTAAAATGTATGGAATAGTATTTCATTTCAAATAGTTCTTAAAATAGTACTGCAATTAGATAGTAGATTTTAGTTAAAAATATGTGAAGGCGTTCTGGTTATTTAAATTTCCTTACTACGAATGATCATAATTTCTCGGAATTTAGAATTCGTTTTCTGACGGGAACTTAACATTTTCTTGGCGTCTGACTGTCACTATTTCTTGTTCTCCATTTAGGCAAAAGCAATTAGTCGGCGGGCCGCACCTCATGAAGTGATTTTGTAAATTAAAGCAGCATTTTTTCTATCCACTGGCTTCTTGTACTAAAATGATAGTTCCTATGAAATTGATGTCAATATTTTTCTTATAGATATCAGCGTAAATATTTTTTTATTGAAATCAAATGTGGTTTCTAAGTGTGGGAATAGAATCTCTGGACTGATATTTAAATGTCCTTTTCCCAAACTTAGATCATATCCTTTTATACATAGAAAACATTTATTCATTTTTAAAATTTATGCATCTCGAAATGTTTAGTTAAAATTATGTGAAGTCGTTCCAGTGATTTAAATTTCCTTACTCCGAATCATCCAAATTCGCGTACAGGAGGGAACTTGAAATCTTCTTGGCGCCTGAGTGTCGCTAATTCCTGTTCTCCATTTCAGCAAATGCAATTAATAGATGGGCCGCTCCTCACGAAGGGATTTTATAAATTTAAACAGCATTTTTCTGTCCACAGGCTTACTTTTACTAAAATAAGATAGTTAGTATAAGATAGATAGATGAAATTGATGTAAGTATTTTTCTCATCGAAATCAATGTAAATATTTATTCCATTGAAATCAATTGTGGTAATAGAGACTCGGGACTGATATTTAAACGTCTCTTTTTCAGTCTGAGATTATATCCTTTTATACACCGAAAACATCTATTCATTTTTAAAATCTATATATCTCGAAATTTTTAGTTAAAATTATGTGAAGTCGTTCCAGTGATTTAAATTTCCTTACTCCGAATCATCCGAATTCGCGTACAGGAGGGAACTTGAAATCTTCTTGGCGCCTGAGTGTCGCTAATTCCTGTTCTCCATTTCAGCAAATGCATTTAATAGATGGGCCGCGCCTCACTAAGTGATTTTATAAATTTAAACAGCATTTTTTTCTATCCACAAGCTTCTTGTCCTAAAATGAGATAGCTCCTATGAAATTGATGTAAATATTTTTCTCATCGAAATCAATGCAAATAATTATTCCATTGAAATCAATCATGGTTTTTAAGTGTGGTAGTAGAGACTCTGGACTGATATTTAACGGCTCGTTTCTAGTCTGAGATCATATTCTTTTATACATCGAAAGCATCTATTCATTTTTAAAATCTATATTTCCTGAAATTTTTAATCAAAAATATGTGAAATCGTCCCAGTGATTTAAATTTCCTTACTCCGAATCCGCTTACAGGCGGGAACTTGAAATCTTCTTGGCGCCTGATTGTCGCTAATTCTTGCTCTCCAGTTAGGCAAATGCAATTAATAGATGGGCCGCGCCTCACAAAGTGATTTTATATAATTAAACAGCATTTTTCTATCCACAGGCTTCTTGTCCTAAAATGAGATAGTTCCTATGAAATTGATGTAAATATTTTTCTCATCGAAATCAATGTAAATATTTATTCCATTGAAATCAATCATGGTTTTTAAGTGTGGTAGTAGAGACTCTGGACTGATATTTAATGTCTCGTTTCTAGTTTGAGATCATATCCTTTTATACATTGAAAACATCTATTCATTTTTAAACTTTATTTTCACATATTTTTAGTTAAAAATATGTCAAATCGTTCCAGTGATTTAAATTTTCTTACTCCGAATCATCCGAATTCGCTTACAGGCGGGTACTTGAATCTTCTTGGCGCCTGATTGTCGCTAATTCCTGCTCTCCATTTAGGCAAATGCAATTAGCCGACGGGCCCCGTTCCAAAATTGAAAATCTGCAAAACTCGCAGTTACGCCTGATGACAGTTCCGGCATTTATGCAAACGCGAACGGCGTGAAAAGGGTTAACGGAAAATATATTTTCTTTTAATGTTTAGCCTCATTAAGAAGAATCGCGCCGTGCATTTATTTACGGAGTTCAGTCCAGTCAGCTAAAGTTATTACTGCGCTCATGAATTCAGGAGGTGGGGGCCGGAATTGTTTAGCGTTTCATCTCCCGATTTTGTTTATTCTCGCATTGTTCTGGAAAACTCCGACTCGGAAAACTTATTTCCGGCACTAAAAGTAAATTTCATTCACCATTTAAGAATGTATTTCCATCCGCAGAAAAGTAAAAATCGAAACACACGACAGCGGATGCAAGAGCATTAATAACCTTTATTGCATTCCTTTAATGTGTTGTTCTGTCGTGTTTGCGATATCAATGGATGAATGAAATTTTGCTTTTTGAATAAGAAGGCGCTCTGTTTAAATGAATTTATTAAAATAGTGGCGTAGTTCTTTGAATTGAAACGTTTATTGTGGTTTAGAAATAGAAACTAGATTGATTGATAGATGTGTTTTTCAAACTGGGATCATATGCTTTTATACAAAGAAAAAAATTTTATTCATTTTTCAAATTTATATTACACTCGTTGCATTTTACTAGTTCTTGAGCAAGAACAATAACCAAAAAAAATCTCAGCATCTCATTTTGTGAATTTAAGCAATATTTTTTCTATCCACTAGTTGTCGTAACTAAAATGAGATAGTTCCTATTGAAATTGATGCAAATATTTTTTCTCATTAAAACCTGAGTAAATATTTTTTTTCATTGAATTGAATTGTGGTTTGCAAGTGGGAGTTGAAATTATAGAATGATATTTAAATTTCTTTTTGTTCCAAACTGGAATCATATCCTTTTATGCATAGAATATTTTTTATTCATTTTAAAAATTTATATTTTTCGAAATTTATTTTAATAACCCTTGAGAAAAAAAAGAAAAAGAAAAAAACATACCTAATTTACAATATGATTTTTTAAAATTTCAGCAATAGCTTTGCCATCCACTATTTCTTATATTAAAGTAAGATAGTTCCTAATGAAATTGATATATTTTTTCTCATTGAAATCTTTGTACATAATTTTTCCATCTAATTCGTTAGCGGTTTGTGGGCGTGGAAGCAGAAAGTAAACGCCCTAGAGACCTATACTAAAGTGAGATATTTCCTATTGAAATAGTTGTAAATATTTTTCCATCGAAATCAGCACAATTTTTTTTCTATCGAAATCAGTGCAATTTTTTTCCCATTAAATTCGATGCAAACATTGTTTGCTATTGAAGCAAATAATTTTTTTATATCGAAAGCGATGTAAATTTTTCCATCTAAATACATGGGAATATTTTCATTTAAATTAATGCAAACGTGTTTTTGGTTGAAGTCATTCAAAATGTTAAAATCGCGGCATGGAATTTCTAGACGCCAAAAGAGATAATTGCCTGAAAAATGCCAATTTTAGTGTCATATTTAAGACAGCGAAACTACTACTATGCCACGTCACATCCCCGTTCCTAGAGCGTAGTTCGCTCCTGATCAGTTTAGATGGATGTCAGTGGGAATGGGGTTGGGTGGGGGGGGGTTGGGCTGGGCTGGTTCTTTTTTTAAAAATAACTATGAGAGGAAAAGGAGAAAAATATTTTAAAATTATTTGAAATAAGATTTAAATGGGTGGCATTGTTTTTAAAGCATGCGAATTCTTTATACCAGTATCTTAAGTTCACTACTGTGACTAAACAAAAATAAAAATTCGGTTTTACCATTTAATATTATTTTATTTCTTATTCTTTTTACAATGATTTGTATCATTCTATTTTCCATTCTATGCTTTTGATGTGGATGCATCATTATTATATTTTATATTTTCATTTGCTACACTGTGCTTGTTAAAGCAAAGGTACCCAGGATAATAAACTGGCTTTTTAGGAGTAAATTTTGTATTGAATAAGTAAGAGATTGCAAGAGACGGAAACAATATCTTTAAAGTCATGTTTCATAAATGATGCGTAACAGAAGAGAAACATCAGTTAGTTCATGAAACACTAATGGTAAACGTCTCTACAATTCCTGACGTACTTATGGAGATAAAATATTCTGACGTGTCTTGGAAACAAACAAACAGAAGAAAGCTCAAAAGGCCAAAGCATTCAATGCTGAAAACTGGATAATATGTTTTTCTTACGCATTGATTCAGGAAAAACACACCAGTGAACGTCAGGAAGAATTTTTGATCTCACACTATTCCTTATTAAATCGGTTCTAATCCCTTATTAATGTGCATTAAAATTTTCTTTTTGAAGTAGTATTCATATTCCCATAAACACTTATACTGTATCTCATGAACAAAATGACATTAAAAACAAACTTTCAAGATTTTTGAAAAGAAAAAAGCTGATATAAAAATGGTATAAATAAAGCAGATTGTATCATTAAACATGATTAAAATTTAGATACAAGAAAAATATGCGTATGAGTTACGCTAATTACATTCAGAACACCTAAAACAGTTTTTGCAAGTTAGAAAAAACTGTTATAATTAGAAAACAAAAAGGGTCAGCAGTACTACAAGTTCTTACTGTCTCCTCTATAATCTTTCTTCCTGGATTTCGCGATCGAATATTCAAAAAGCGTCTCTATCAAAAACTCTTGTTTTTGCATTCCTTTTTGTACCCATTTCTATTATTTCGAGTATCCATCTTTAAGTTTTTCCTCAAAACGTTTTCCTTTTACTGAACTTATCGCCGAAACATCTTTTGAAAAAAGCCCTCCCCAAAATAAATAGCGAAATATGAACCATAAATTTGATTCAAATACCCCGATTTCCACAAATTTTGAAAAGTTCGAAATTGCCGGAGCTCTCCTGATTTCCCCACCCCGCGCCTGTCTCCAGTTCCAGAAGATTTGCTTCATTTCTCTGGATTTTATCAAACGACAAGAAACTGTTTAAAGGAAGCAGAAAAAGAGAATTGAAATAATATCCTGACTTCTTCCTCCATCCCGAATTGTATCGAATAAAAAGGTCTGTACCGAAGACATACCTCCGTGCTTCAGACGGGACTGCTTACCAGAAAAAGGATCCCCCTTATGAAAAGGGATCGATTTTTCCAATTCCTCCGCCTTATACTGACGTCAATATTTATTGTTAAATTTTTTTATCGATGCTACGCTTGCAACTCATTGGAATAATCAGATTCGCCCTTGTTTCGATTTTTCGAACTTCGTTTCCCCGTGTACCCTCTTCCCGATATTGTTCGGTTATAAAAATATAAATGGTCGGACTATACGGTTTTAGGTAAAGTCTAATTACAAAATCGAAGATGTGGCCTCTCTGGTGGAAAGAGTGGCGCAAGTCGGAAAGAAATGGAAAATAGGGTTTTAACAGGAGAGGGACCGCCTTTATCGGATGATGAAAAGTGTGGAATTGGGCTTCCTTTAAAGTAAAAGTTCCAAGATTAATGGGCTGAGCAAAAATTAGGATATATCATTACATTCACTCAGATGTAACTAAACTCACGAGAGAGAACCGGTAAAAATGCTAAAGAATAGTTTTACTCGACTTCTCTTCAGAATTAGTAGAAGTCGTAGAATTATATCCAGTGTTCTGCAGCATGACCTGAAACAGTTGGAAATGTTCTGCAGGCAGTTTCTCCAAATTTGGCGGACCACAATAAAATGTAAAATACAGTCGGACCTCTATTTAACGAAGTCGCTAAATCCCCCAAAAAAGTTCGTTATATGAAAAATTCGTTAAATAGAGATTCACCTTTTTAAAATACTTTAAACTACTCAAAACAGATTTTAAATTCATAAACAATAAATATTATTAAAAAGTAATTAATCACACCTTTATTTGGTAAATTAATATATATTTGTTTTATATATTTTACCCATCAAAAAGAAATCTGCAAGGAAAACAAGAATAAAATAAACCATTGTCCGGGAATACACTGTATTTTCAATTAAAAAAATAATTTTATATTAAAATTAATGAATTTTAGCGTTTCGTCATACGAAGGTTTGTTGATTTCTACATTATGATCATCTCCATCTTCATCATCTTCGTCTTCATCGCAATTCATTGCTGTATTGTTTTTATTTTTCACACTGTCCACTTCAAAACTGCATCATCCACATCTTCATAGACACGTGCTTTTAAACGTTTTGAACAAGAATTCGATGAATCATAATTTTGTATTTTATCACGATTTTTTTATTATGGTTGGTAAGCTGTTTGGAGGAATATCAAATTTTAAAGCAATATCTTTTTTTTCATGCCTTTATCCACCTCATGAAGAATTAAATTTTTTTCGTTGATGCTCAAACACTTTCGCTATGACATTTCCAGCTTCAAGGTTATTGATCACCATAAAATGTGTTAAAAGAAAGAATAAGTTTGAAATGTTTAGAAATATTTTGAGAAATAGGGAGAAAAAAATATATTGGATCACAAGAAAAAGTTCGTTAAATAGAGAATGCACTCCGCTATTGGGAGGTTATTTTACGAAGAAATTCGCAAAATGTTCTTGGTTCCAAACACCGTTCGAAACAGCGGCCATGTCTGATAACCGAAATTTCTTAATACATATATGTAGAAACGTGATTTAACTGCTGGTTAGGATGAAAATGAAAATAAAATCCTTTGAAAGTGAATAATACACACATATTATATTTAATTTTACCAAACGATTAATATAAATTTCAATACAAAAGTACAGAAATGTATAGAAATTACATTCTCTAAATTATTATTCTTTATTTATAACGTTTATGCATTACTGCTTTCGAAATGTTAAAATGGCTCTTAAGGGAAAAAGGGACCTAAATTTATGATTCATCTGTTTACCTAATAACAATCTGGGGATATTATATGAATATAGTACTGTTTGAATGTAATATTTTTTCTCTACAGTCGCATATTTTCTTTTTTAATATACTACTTTTTGAGAAACGGATAAAATTTTTTTAATATGCTAATAGGGTTTTTTATAATAAATTAATAAATACGAGTTCTTTATTCAAATTAATTAGTCTAAGTGTATAAATAGTCTTCGGCTGTAAGATAGTTAGAGATGATCGTTAACAAGTTTATTGTTAAATATGGGACCCATAATAACTATGTCGTTTTAAACAATACTATTGCCATAGCTACTCCGTTTTATGACGAGACTTATTTGCAATCATAAATATATTTATTACGTTTATTAAATACATTATTCATCTTTTCGAAACAATTTAATATGAAAACAAAATTTCAGATATGTCATACGTTATCTTTCATTCCGACATTTTGTTCAAGTTATAAAAATGTTTATTTTTCAGATAGAACACTAGTAGCAAATATTATAAATAGAACACTGGTATACCAAGGTACCTGAAGTATCAGAATTTAGTTTAG
Source organism: Araneus ventricosus (assembly GCA_013235015.1). Taxonomy (NCBI): domain Eukaryota; kingdom Metazoa; phylum Arthropoda; class Arachnida; order Araneae; family Araneidae; genus Araneus; species Araneus ventricosus. The sequence continues at coordinate 13,293 of BGPR01021255.1, forward strand.
ATAAATGAATGTAGTTAAATTAATGTCCGGTATCGAAGCAATGAAGGCTATTCTAAGATGGATTTCGTAATTTTGATCCGCAGTAAGATGACGCAGGTATCATCCGAGCCGACAACCCCATTTTATAAATTTCCACGCTGCACAAGGGTAAGGTTAATTGGCCCGCATATATGACGGATTTTTGTTGAAATGAGAGTCGACTCTTTGATCCTCCGACTTCAAAGCCCAGACTGTACCTCCAGGCTACGGTTGCCAAGTAATATTAGAAGTGGATAAATGTAGTTTTTAAAATCTTACTATGTCATTAAATATTATTTACTGATTATTTCAGTTATAATTCCACACAGATTGCAATGATCATTTAGAACAGAGGTTCCAAACCTGTGATATGAGTACACTAGGGGGTACGCGAAGGATCGTTTGTGGGTACGCGAATTAAAAGCTGTTAATGGCGGAAACAATTAAAATAAGGGATTAAAAAAGTTAGAGAATTTTGTTTCACCGAGTGACTACTTGCTATTTATTAACTATACCACTTGAATAGTTGATTATTAAGAACTGTAATTTTTAGCTATCCTTTTAAGTTAAAAGGAGATAATTATAATACTGGTTTCATTTGCATTGGCGTTGAACTAATACTATTGTAAAAATGGACTTAAATGTAAAAGAGTTGTGCAAATGTTATTAATTCGAGTCATTTCACTTTTAAGATAGCCATAATGTTATTGATAAGAAACTTCTTTGCATAGACGGATAGTTGGGGAGGGAGAGTTGAATATGAAATTAGGGGGTTCGCGAAAACAAAAAGAATAAGTAGGGGGTTCGCGAAAACAAAAAGAATAAGTAGGGGGTTCACGAAAACAAAAAG
>BGPR01021255.1:14260-26730 GCA_013235015.1 Araneus ventricosus
ATAAGTAGAGGGTTCGCGAAAACATAAAGAATAAGTAGGGGTACGCGAAAACAAAAAGAATAAGTAGGGGGTACCCGAAAACAAAAAGAAGAATCAAGGGGTACACGAGGGAATAAAGGCTGGGAACCCCTGATTTAGAAGGATATGATGGCATGTTTTCAGAAGATAATGTATCTGACCGTTTTCCCGAAGTCAAAGGAGATAGGAAATGAGAGGCCATAAATGCTCCTGTGACATGTCCAGACCACTGAATGCATGTCTCGGTGTATACCAAAGGCATTTCGAGGGATTTCCTGCAGTCGATCGATACCTGTCCTATTTGTAAGCAATTTCAGATTCAGTGTCAGCATCTATTTGCACTAATGCACGTGTGATTCACGCACGCAGCTCGTGCTTGGCCTCGGAAAGTGAAGGACTTGGAGCGTGTTTCCGAATGCCAGATTTCACAGCACATTTGGTATGTGTTCTTAGAGGAGAATTCGTTTTGCGAAACACCCTCTTACAGGAGTTTTCATACGAAGACGTTTCTTTAGTATGTGAATTTTGTAATATTGAAGGTGTTTTGTAACTAATTTTTAAACAACTTTATTTAATTTGACTTGTTTCGTTTAATGCTGGAATTTCGTAGACTATTTTACACCTACTTCCTGATGTCCCAGAATTCTGCACACTTCTGAATTCTCGATGACAATTCCTTATTTTAATATTTTTATAACTGAATTATCAGTTAATTGACTAATTTAATTAAATTTAGATACTGCACTTGTGGCGCCACCTAGTAATCAGTTTGGGAAACAACAAATCATAAGATTAAAAAGTAGAAAATAATTGCAATAAAAGAAAATCTTCAATTTTAGTACATTAATAAAAGTATTTTTTAAAACTTTTTAATGAAATTAATAAAATGTAATAGTTCAAAAATTTGAATACAAATTACCTTTCTTATTTAAACGATTTTCAGTGGGGTGGGAGAAGATCATCAACCCCTCGTAAATAACACCAGCAGAGGGGTTTCAGTACACCTTTTCGTATATTTGTTATTAATGTTAGAATAACAAATATCTTTCTCCGACACCCTGTATTTAACTCTCCAAGCAGCCCACTATTTCGATCCAATGACATTCAGCTCTGAAAAAACCCTACAGTTTTTGAAATATTACCAAAAATTTGACATTTTAGAACTTGAACCATGTGATTTTAAGAAATTTTACGAATAAATATAGGAAGGTTAGTTAGCTATGTTTAGTAAGTCGCCGAGAAGATAGATGTCTTAGATCTCTTTTACAATGAACTTTTGAGTAAGTCATCCAGTGACTTAGTGAGTTAAAGAATGGCACGCCTGTGAAAGCAGAATTGGAAGAAGAACATAACTATCTTCTGGTTGTCTTAACTCTTAACGATCATTGTTCAAAAAAAAAAAAACTTTAGCAAGGAATTGCTCGCTATTGGAGGTTCCCTCTCGAAAAAAAATGTGGTCAGCTGCCCTTGAAAGTCATGAAGAAAGGCAGTCTATCCCCATATATGGGAACTAAGTCAGATTTCAAGATCAAGTACTGCCTAAGTGCTCCAAGATCGCTTTAACAATTGCAGAAGATGCCAAACTTCCTATTTGCCGAAGGGTGAGTGTTTAGTCATTTGCGGATGGAAATACTTTGAATGCAAATAAAACGGGTTTTTGATACACATCTGTAATGACGGCTTGTGGACATGATTTTGTTAGTTGGAGATAATTATCGACTGAAATATCGATAGTTTCAAAACTATCGATAATATCGATAGTTATCTCCACGGCGATATTATCGATAGGTGTTCTTCCAGTCGATAGTTTAGAAACTATAGATATTATCGGTAGTTCCAGTCGAATGTTTCACTCCATAATTTTGAAACTTGGTTCCAGTCGATAGTTTTAAAACTATTGACTGAAGACGCGCCTATCGATGGTATTGCCCGGGAGAAAACTATCGATACCATCGAAAGTATCGATAGTTTTGAAACTATCTATTGTTTCAGTCGATGGTTCCGAAAACCCGATATATCGACTTGATTTCGATAGTCTGTCGATGTTTAAGAAACACTAGTTGGAGATGAGAACGGAAGAATGATATACGTGCGCGAGATCGGGTTATGAGTTCTGGCAATGTTTTTCGCATTAGAGAAGTATTTTTTAAAACTTATTTTATTGTTTTGTTTTTTCAGTGAAGGGTATTATGATGTGGATTAATAATAAATCATTTTGAAGAAAACCTGATCTCGTAACTGTGCCACCTCTACGAAATTTTCACTGTTAATTCTGCTAAAAGTGTTAAACACACTTTCGTCAACAGAAAAAGATCCGAGTAGAAATTATTTTAAAAATAAGATTTTGAAAAATAAACGTAAATTCGATAAGCCATTCAATAGAAGCATGTGCTTACAGCTTTCATCAAAAGAGTTGCATCAACCTCAGAATAATTGCTTTATATCTTAATTTCTTTGAATAAAATAAAACCGCGATCTTAAAATTCCAATATCGAAAATAATGTTGAATATTTTGTGATGTGGAGAGAAATATAGCTATTATCTTTTTCCACACAATTTTCATTTTAGACGTTTTCAGTTTCAAGCTGATATCTTTGATCTTTTCGGAACCATGTCCATAAATCTCGATATAACCTAAACTAGCAGTCGATATTTACCATTATATAATACAATATATTTACAGTTTGGTGTTGTCCTTGTTTTTGAAATGATGTTCATTTTCCGGCATTACTAATATAATAGCCCAGATCCTCCGGTAACGCTCTGACGTCACCAACAATAAAACTTGCGCCATAGCACTACGAGACGTTAAACAGCATTATTTCATTCTTGGAGGACCTAAATTTCAGTAATTTTAAATTTAAAAGAGTAATTGTCGTCCTAATTTCAAATTTAATAGCTCTAAAATAGTGAAATAAAATTTGCCATCGAATGATATAAAATTTATCACGCCATGATCAATAGTTTCCGAGAAATTTTAAATTATACTAATCATATATTTCAAATTAATTTCTGTTTTTTAATAGAAAGTAGTAAATTATGTCAGTGGTATATAATGCGCGTGATATAGTTTGGACGCCAAATTTTATCTGAATGCAATCGCGGCGATGTTATTTTCTTGCCAAGAATTAAATTAGCCACCAGTGACGTCAACAAATCGCAGGGGGGAACTTTCGATCGTGTTGGAATTTACCTCGATGAGCCTGTCTTTTCACATGGACAGCTCTATGTTGCACTTTCAAGGTCTAGGATTCCCAATCACGTCAAAATTTACAAAAAGACATCGAAAGTACAAAGAAAATTATTAAACAACGAAAAATACTTCAAACGGAATGTTGTTCACCAAGAGGTTTTTTGAATAAAGAAATATTTAAATAATATGTAAATAAAAAAAACATTTCCTCTCATAAAACATGTTTATTTTATTTGTTTTAAATCAATGTTAAACATTTCTCTCGCATATATATCTATTTAAACACGTCAAATTTGAAGGGAAATCTCTCGAATGAAGAGGCAATTTGCGCCCTTCAAACCATGGCGGGTGATTTTCTAGTTTTATGTATATTCTACCATTGTATTGGCGCAGCATAGCCAAAGATGGCTTTTGCGCCATTAAACACAAACCAAACCAAACCAAAATAGAGTTGTATATAATTTGAAATATAATCAAACTGTTATTTCGTAGTAAAACCATATTCACAATAATATGTGCACTTCCGAAACTAATCTTTCGTATGAATCAATTAGACAAATTTTAATATTATAAATTTAGATGGTGATTTCACAGTTACTCTCATCTCAACTTCTTTAATAAATTCGCAGTAACTTTTTTAACTCTGTTACGCAACTATGTTTTCAATTACTTTATTAAATATTTTCACTTACAAATCAATAGATAATCCCTGAGGCGACGGCAAATAGTGTAAAAATTTCATAGCTATTATAATCGTCTTGATAAAAAATAGTTTTTAACGTCTAGTAGGATACCTTGAGGGAATGAACCTTGCTTTAATTAATAATGTACTCGGTAATATTATCTCCCTCTAAAAATAATAATTCTGTCCTATATTTATAAAGTAAATAAGAGCTAAAATTATGATGACGACATTTTATGATGGGACAAAAAATTATTTCTTGGAATTATATAGACAATATATTATAGAATTAATTCTATAATATATCGTTTATTTCTGATGAACAATAAAAAATAAGAAAGATGATAAGCTTTTGATATAACACAATAGCACTAAATTTAAAAATATGGGATATTTATTATATAAAGAGTTACTCTACAAAATATTAACTGTATTTGAACAAAAATTAAATTACATGATCTTTAATATTGATAGAAAGAGCGCCTTTCAACATGTTTTCATTATTGAAACATTTTTGTCGCAAAATAATACATGGATTAATGAATTAATGATGGTGAGTTTTTCAGAAAAAATGTTAAACACATTATTAAGCATGATGTGAAATTCTGTTACAGCGTAGAAGTGACGCTGTGAAGGACATCTGGTGGTGTCCTTTATTAATGATGTTGAATAAAGAATGAAAAAAAAAATAGATCGTCACCTTTATACACGAAATCATTAATTTTATACAACAAGTAACTATTAATACATGTACTAGTTAACAAGTATAACCAGAAAACACGCAGCTGAATGTTTAACAAAGTAGTTAATAACTCAAAATGATCTTTGATTAAAATTCTTAGACAAAACACTTATTTATAAATGAATTTTTAGTCAAAACGCAAGCGTTATTGGCATTTGTATTTTCACAACATATGATTTCGCAGAAGAAAGTAAACAGCTCGATCATTCAAATATGAATGCAGAATGTGTTATACAAATCACTTTAGCAATAGTTTACTGATTTCAGATAGTGCATGTTTGTCGATGAATGCAAATTCCTAAACAACATTTCTCAAATAAATTTGTCTTGATTCAAACTTCTATTCAGGTTGCTGAAACAGATTTGCTCAAGTAAGCTCTAAGTAATCTCAACATCGCAAAAGCTTAATTTCAAATCTAAATCAAAGTAAATTTATGTTGAGTATTACTTTTCTATAAGAATTTCAAGGAACGAGGTTAGGGATTATTTAATTAACTGGAAAATCACCCGTCATACCATGACTGGTGCAAATTGTCTTTTCATTCGAGAGATTTCCCTATCAAATTTGACGTGTTTAAGTAGATATATATGCGAGAGAAATGTTTAACATTTATTGAAAACAAATAAAATAAACATATGTTTTATGACAGGAAGTATATAATTTTTATTTACATATTTCTTTATTCAAAAAACCTCTTTGTCTAAAAAAAATCTAGAAAATCTAGTAGATATAATCTAGATAGATAAAAAATCTAGTTTCAAAACAAAGCACTTCTCTGCTTGTCAAACGTTGCTAAAAAAATATTATCAAATTTTATCATCACGATTGTAATAAATAATGATATGCATCGTGGCGTCCAAACTACATCACGCGCATGATATACCACTAACGTTATTTACTACTTTCTATTGAAAAACAGAAAATAATTTGAAATATAGGATTAATATAATTTAAAATTTCTCGGGAACTATTCATCATAGGGAGATAAATTTAATATAAATCGATATAAAATTTTATTTCATTATTTTAGGGCTATTAAATTTGAAATTAGAGCGACAATTACTCTTTTAAATGAAAAATTACTGAAATTTAGGTTCTCTAACAATGAAATAATGCTGTTTAATGCCTCGCAGTGCTATTGCTCGAGTTCTATTGTTGATGACGTCAGAGCGTTACCGAGAGATCTGGGCTATTATACTAGTAATATTTTATTAATTGCATCGAAAGATGGTGACGACTGTTTCTGTGCCAATCCAAAATTTGTACACTTCAAAACAAATAAAGTTAATACAACTAGCACTAATGGAAACTAAATATGAAAACAGATTAGCAGCCGTTGTCTGTTTAGATTTCAGGTCGAAAGTTAGATCAACCTGTTAATAAAATTGCATATGTCAATTCTGCACAAAATTACAGTGATACATTTAAAAAGAGTAGTATCAAAATTGTTTTCAATATTTTTTATCTGATTAAAATACAACAATTGGAGTACAGATACTGAATTATAACCAGTAAATTCAGTTGGGCTCATGAACAGTGCGATTTTCAATTAACCTACAAATTTGAAATGAAATAACTTGTCAGAGTCTCCCTAGATGTCGCCAGGAGTACATACAGTGAGAGAGGGTATAAATGGAAATTGTTCAACGCCACTTCCACCTTTTATACAGGAAAGCATTAATTTTCTACTACAAGTAACTATTAATAACCCCACTTTTTAACAAGAATAATCAGAGAACATGCAACTTATTATTCAATAAAGTGAGTACTAAAGCAAAATGAACTCTAAATTAAATTCTCAAACAAAACATTTATTTATAAATGAACGCCGGATTAAAACCCATTCAAACTTGGCATTGGCATTTTCACAATAAATGATTTGGCGGAATAAAGTAAACAGCTCGATTATTCAAATATAATCGCAGAATGTGATAAACAAATCACTTTAACAATAGTTTGCTGCATTTAACTAGTGCCTGTTTGTCGATAAATACAACTTCCTAAACACCATTTTTCAAACAAATTTGTTTTGATTCAGACTTCTATTCAGGCTTCTGAAACAGATTTGTTCAAGAAAGCTTTAAATAATCTCAACACTGCAGAAGCTTAATTATAACTCTAAATCAAAGTAAATCTACGTTGAGTATTCCTTTTAAACAATAATTTCAAGAAACGAGTTTAGAGATTATTTAATTAACGGTTAATTAATTTTATTGAAGGGAAGTGACGAGCAACAGTTTCGTTACCAATTTAAAACTGTTAGACATCAAATACAAATAAAGTTAATGAGATATAGCACTAATGGAAACTAAACATCAAGTACAAATAAAGTTAAAGAGATATAGCACTAATGGAAACTAAACACCAAAACGGATTTTCTGTCGTTGCCTATTTATATTTCTGGTCGAACCTTAGATCAATATGTTAACGAAATATTATATGTTATCTCTGCTCCAAATTATAGTGATACGTTTAAAAAGAGCAGGATCAAAATTGATTTGAATATTTTTTATGTGATCAGAAGAACTTAGATACAGATACTGAATTATAATTTTTTTGGTTTGATGTTTTAAATTCAGTTTGACTCCTGAACAGTGCGATTTTCAACCAACCTATAATTTTTAGCTGAAATAACTTTTTTAGAGTTTGTCTAGATGTCGCTACGAATGCGTTCAACGAGAAAGGGCATAAAAGGAATTTTTTTTAATGTCACTTCCACTCTTTTTCAAAATTTCTTCAAAACCGTCATATTCAAACACGGATCGTATTTTCATTATTAAATAGAGGTAAAAAAATGCAGCATTTTTCAACATTCAAAAACCAACCTCCTAAGTCATTAACAGTGAATTTAGAGTGCGAGTTACCCAAATCGTTACCCTGGTGTACTACTTTAGTCACATCGAGCTACTTTAGTCACATCGAGCTACTTTAGTCACATCGAGCTACTTTAGTCAGATCGAGCTACTTTAGTCACAGAAAGTCACAGTTGAGTAAGGTAAGTAAGTTTACACCCCTCAACCCCAGCGGCCGTTCAGCAGAGACAGCCTCCCGTCGAATTTTTTTCAAACTGCTTTTGTGCATTTTTACCATCCAAACTTCATTGATTCATACTTAAAAGTTTTTTTTTCTCTTCACCCAAAATTGATTTAAAAATGTTTTTTGATTTCCATTTCTTGAATAAAACATGGGAAAAATCATTTTAAAAATCCCATTGTGTTTTAGGTGTGGTTTATGGCTATAAAACAGTTTCTTACCAATCGGCAACACTGGGCTTTAGCTGCGAAAAAAAATTCTTCGTTAAAATTATATATAATTAAACACAGCTGAATTTTAAGAACTAATAATAAGGATAAGAAATTTCTTTCATCATTTTAGAATAAAATGTGGTATTCTCAAGTGTACAAACAAAGCAAAAAATGAAGCCGAATGGGAAATATCAATTTATTTTTATTTTTTCATCAGCACTCAATCTGCAACCTACAAGTTGTCAATTGATTTAATAACATTTTCAGTACGTATCCTATTGGAAACAACAGGCATTGAGCTTCAGTCTTATTCTCAATATTTTAGAAAACAAAAGAGAAGAACTTATAATAAGGATAAGAAATTTCTTTCATCGTTTTAGAATAAAACGTGGTATTCTCAATTCTCAAGTGTACAAACAAAGGAAAAAATGAGGCCGAATGGGAAATATCAATTTCTTTTTATTTTTTTCATCAGCACTCAATCTGCAACCTACATGTTGTCAATTGATTTAATAACATTTTCAGTACGTATCATATTGGAAACAACAGGCATTAGAGCTTCAGTCTTATTCTCAATATTTTAGAAGACAAAACCGAGTATGTTGCTTAAAGGCAACACGCGGCATTTTAGCATGAATTGGGAAGAGGTTTGTGCGTAAAATATTAGAAAGTTTTACTCAGTATTCCTTTGGATCATCTAGCTTGGTAAGAAATGAAGCTCTTAAGTTTTCTGAGATTGTTAAGGGACTCTAAGGGAAAATATGTTGTTGTCATTTCTGATATAATCTAAGGTGATTGGTGCTTATTGCACCCAAAATTAAATGAAATTATGACTGAGATCATGAGGAAGAAAAGAAAGATATAATCTTGGAAGAATAATTTTTAAGGCGTGTGTTTTTATTCTTTATGTGTGAAATCTCAGGCTCCGAATTTTCTTATTACATTTAAAAACCATAAACTGGTTTCTTAAGAAAAAAATTTAATATTATACAAGTATCTTACGAATAAAGTATCCCGAAACAAATTTATTTTCATGCTATTAAACTGAATTATTTTGAAATCATTTTATGTTGATTCCTTTTGGATAATAAACGTTTTTCCGTTTATTTCATTTAATTGAATTTTAAGATCGCATATTAGATTTGTAGGTTAAATTAGTTGTATAATCATCTAAAAAGTTTTATTCTGTCAATCGTAATCAGGCCTAACATTGACGTCGTAATTAACACTGTGTTTTGTAAAATCAAAATATTTAAAAAAATAGTTCAGTGAATCCCATTTATCCCTAATGCGAAGATTAAAAAAAGCAAACATCCAAAATTGTCCGAAAAATTTTGCATGTCCTTTATCTAATGGAAAGAATAAACGGTGCAATAAAGTGAAATTAAGCAGACAAATCGAAAAAATTACGAAGAAAATACATTGATTTTTGCAATCTATTAGGTTGATGGAATGCCATTCTACGATAGGCTATAGTAAAGTTCTAATTGTCTGTTAAAAATATAATTTATATAAACGATAAAATTCCGTAACCAGGCCTAACACTGACTTCGTACTTTAACACTGTGTTTTGTAAAATAAGAATATTAAAAAAATAGTTCAGTGAATCCCATTTATCCCTAATGCAAAGATTAAAAAAAGCAAACATCCAAACTTGTCCGAAAAATTATGCATATCCTTTATCTAATGGATAGAATAAACGGTACAATAAAGTGAAATTAAGCAGACAAATCGAAACAATTACAAAGAAAATACATTGATTTTTGCAATCGATTAGGCTGATGGAATGTCAATCTGCGACTGGTTATATTAAACTTCTAATTGTCTGTGAAAAAAATGTAATTTATAAAAACGATAAAATTCCCAAAGAATAAGCAGATAGAAATAACTATTTTTGTAATGGTTTTTGTAAACCATTTGATTAATTTTCATTTTGATATCTTAGTGTTGAATTTTTCTTTTCAACATAATGTCACATTTAAGAAAATGGCGATAGTTTCATCAATTGGTGTAAACATTTTGGCGGCTATGTCCCGTTGAACAAGAACAAATATTCAAAAATAAATATTAAAATTTTTTCTTTATCATTGTTTTACTTTTGTTATGTTTTGTTGGAAACATCCTGAATTATTTTTATTTTATTCATTTATATCTTTATGTCATGTTTTTCTTCCTCCTTCGTTTATTTCTAAACCTCGCTATTTTCTTTAAAAAAAGGAACATTTAAAAGAAAGTTTCGCCCTAGCATATTAATTATTTGTTGGAGACGATATTTTTACTAGTATTTTACATGAGAATGTTCTTATATATATTTATTTAACAAAATTGACATTTTCAAGATATAAATTACTAAGTATAAGACAAACAAAGGAATACTTTGCTTTTTTCACTAAAGTCCAATTTTAAAAGATTTTGAATGGGAGGATTTAAAATAAAAAGAGCATTTATTTACATTAAGAATATTCTAAATCCAGTGATATTTTGTGCTTTAAATACTCAAAACATTTTTGGAAACTTTTATATTGAAGCTTAGTTGTTATTGAGCAGCAATCTTTTGAAGAACAACTTAGAAAAGTCAAGATTCCGCTGAAAATTTAAAACGGAGGTTCTTCGATTTTTTTCAATCACTCTTTTTTGAAATAATTTGTCAAATTTTATAAAACCACCTTTATTAAGAACATTTTTTTGCTTGTGAGATATGAGGATTTAAATGAATTTATTCCTGTTATATATAGAAATATATTTTTACGTGATGCTTTAAAATTATTTTGTCGTTACCATTAATTTTAAATGCAATGCTTCCAATTTCGTTTCTTCTTTCAGTTCGAAAATAATTTATTTTTTTCATCACAAGGAAAAAAATTATATAAATCAAAACATCTATACCACAGAAAGAAATATATTCAATGTAGTTTTTTTAAAATTGATGATGGAGTTATAGTGAAAAATTTTGCTTTATCTTTTTTATTTATTTTAAAGATTTACATGAGATATTTTTATTTTATGAACATGATTTTTTGTTTAATTTTTTCTACAAAAGGACGCAAATTCTAAGAAAAATTAGCCTGTTTTGATTTATTTTCATAATGTGCAGGCAGGATATTAATTTTCTCACCATTAAGATGCTTACATTACTTTTTGTGTATCACTTACTGTTTGTTTTCCTGCTAGAAGATTTGGCCGAAACAGAAAAAAGATGGTGTTCGGAAGGAAAAACCAACGCAATGAATCAAAGAAAACATCTTAAGCCCACTCTTTCGATATAAGAAAATATTTTTCCTTTCCTCCAAAGGACAGAAGAAACTTTATCTCTGAATTGTTGATTTTGTCAGCGAAATGCAAAATTGTGTGTTTTTAGTCCTTGTTTTGCACAGGACTTCATACATAAAAAATATAATAAAAACATGATGATGAGAAAAAGGTCTTTATTAAAAGTGAAGTGTTTTCGGACTGTTTTTTTATCAGAAAAAAGGGTAGTTCTTTAACAAGACTAACCACATTAAGTACTGTTACAAAACTAATGGAAATTGTCGTGTAATGAAAGATGAGCAAGCGAAATGTAACTAACAGGCATTATTTTTAATAAGAAATTTTGTTTCATGTAATTTTTAACTGGTAAAGTGTTTTGAACGAAACATGCCATACTGATTGCATAGTATAAATATATTTTTAAGGATCTGAATTGCGATTTTTCATAAAAATATAATTATATGCTGTCATGAAACATAAGTAAGAGTTTTTAATAAAATTTATCATGAAAATCTTATAAAGAAACAAAGTTGATGTAAAAATAAAACGAGATTGTTGGTGTAAAAATAAAGAAAAAGAAATTTTCAATTAGAAAAAATTTCAGATAATCTTTTTGTTTCCTTCTGCGATAAAGGAAGAACAATTTTTTTTAGGATGCGGTAGTGTTTATTCCAAGAAAAATATCATAAACGCTAAATTTATCTCCTAGATGATGAATTTTTTAAAAAATTAATAATTTGATGTTAGTAAAAACTTATTTGTGTTATGAGCAGAATATGAATCTCGATTTTTTGTATTTTAGATTGGAATATTTTTTAAGTCCTCAAGGCAAGGATACAACATATTTTTTTGCCCATTTTAAACTTTGAAGTTACCTATTGAACTTAAAATTACAAATGAACTAAAAGTCATTCCTAAGTAAAGTAAGCTTCAAATCTTTAACATTTTTTTATCTATGCATATTTTTTTTAAAGTTCTGAAGATTTTGTTATCAGAGATGCATAATTTCTGATTAATCATGATTACTTCATGAATATATAAAAAAGTTTGATTTATTCATTTGTCAGGTGTCTTATTATGAAGTTACACCAGAAACGTTCTGATATTTATTAGTTGTGAGAAGATGACGTGCTCGATATACCTGAGGCGCTTCGTATTCTCCGAATTTCCACTCCACACCAACGAAAGACATTTCACTCACGAAGACAGATTTAGTTTGCATCATGTTCACAACCACTAGATATGATCAGATTGGTAGATATTATCAAATATCGAACCTCTTGATCATCGACCTCGGAGTTTGTCACCCGTTCACTGCGTCCATATTTGAAAGAAAAAAA
>BGPR01021256.1:0-12159 GCA_013235015.1 Araneus ventricosus
GGTGGGCATTGTAAAACAGTTAGATGCTTTCTTTGCAAATATTATTTTTTTAAGTTGGTTTCTGATGGCTTGTGCAAAGGCCGCGATGGCATAGTTGGTAAGGTCTCGACTTAAGGGCCGGAGGGCTCCAGGTTCGAAACCCGATTCCACTGAAGATCCGTCGTGTATTGGGCCTTTTGCACGTAAAATCACACTAGGGGCCAAACGTCATCCCGTTGTGTGGTACGGAAGTCTGAAGAAGGGATGCCAGCTCAGGTGTCGTCCTCGTCATCTGACTGAGGTTCAAAATTACGATGTCCGTACCAATATAGACCTCGTGTTGCTTCAAAACGGAACGTTAATATAACTAAACTATTATGACTTGTAAATAAAATTATCAAGGCAAATATTATACACACTGTAAGACTAACGTTTAAAGTGAAAAAGTTTCCCAGAACGGATTTCTTTCTTGTTTCTACTTTTAAACCCCTCCCAAAAAATACACTAAAACACAAAAACTAGAGCAACCCCTTCTAAATATTGTATTTAGGAGGGGTTGATTAGGGATGGTTAAAACCGGTCTTCGATTAGCCAGTTTTTCGGTAATTTTTGTCCTTCTTATAACCCGATTTTTTTAAACCCTCAAAACCCGGATTAAAAAACGGCCAAATTAGTTTTGGTATTCGGTTAAATTAAAGAATTCAGGTCACTACTAATCAGTGGGCGGTGGTTTTTAGAAAAATCTGAATTAGTATTTTTACAATTAAAATAAATTTATTTAATGTAGTTAAATAATATATTAGCAACACTGTATTAAATAGTAAAGGTCATAGGTAAGGTTTCATTTTTATGGTTATCTTTGAAATGTAATACTTTTAGTTCAATCGGTACAAATAATACACACCTCCTACACGCTGAAGTTTATTTGAGTTGATTGACCTATAACGTCCCGAGTTCTGTAACCTACCACAGGTTATTTGAGTATAAATGTCATTTTCATTAAATTGCTGAAGTCCCAGCCTATTCAACCATTAAAAATGCACAAAGAATTATTCCTGGTGCAGTCATTTAATAGGTGTCTGAAATATCGGATATTTAAATCCCTTCGATGAGACCACTAAGGAAATTTTGGGAGGCGTGTATATTACAGGAAGCTTCGTTATCCCCTTTAGTGGAAATCACCGAAAGAGCTTTAAAAAAATCTCAACCCTAAACATTGGTCCAGGTTAATTAGGAAATGAAATAACCAAAAATGGGTGTTTTGAAATAACCGCCATACACTAATCGTTGCTAACATCTGAAATAAAGAAATTACATTGATCGAATAAAATAAAAGGACGAGGTTCGGAGCGAGCTTTTGAGCGAAACAGCTTTATTAATAAATCCTTTTCTCCCGCGTTCCCCCCCCCCCATCCGTCTAATAGCTGTCAAAACAGAAGCCATCTGGGCATCATCAGAAATACTTCTTCCGAAGACGTGAAGTCATCGCAACTTGAAAGACTCGTATCTGTACCCGATTGCCGAAGTTCCGTTTCAAAGGGCAATGGATCGGTTACTGGCTGTATCAGATACAAAAGTATCAAGTAAATGTTTCGGGTACAAACGAGTATCAGTATCCACATGTATCTGATACGGCAAAAACGTGTATCAACCCAAGCCTAGTGGAAGGTAGTTAATGTGAATATATGTGAGTTATTTTAGAGTAGCGTTTGATGGCGCCATCTGTTGACAGTATATAGAACTAAAACCTTGTAAAATTACATTAAAAAGAAATAAAATTAAAATTTAAAAAACACATTGCGTACATTTTATACAAATGACTGAAATACACCTTTTTGACAGTAGTATCCATCACTGGTATTTGTGATTTTTGGATATTGCGTAGAAAATAACAGTTAGTCAAATATTCGTCATCCCTACTGAACTACTGAGTCAGCATCCAACTACCAACCGCCCGCGTCACTCCGAACTTACCCCCAAGACCGGATGGGGTTGCCGTTACAGGTCCCTCCAGGTCGCCAAGGTATTCCCATCCTTCTCCTTTTGTCGCCCCGTCTGGCTGTTTTATCGGGAGCGTTGTTTCATAATATTGGCAGAAAGAATCAGGACATTAATTAATGACTGGATCAGGGTTACAAAATCTACAATTACAAAGGGTGGAAACTTAATATTAGTAACCATACAATTACAACCCATAGAACATTGGCACTAGCTTGTAACGTTTACAGCTGATCGATGGCTTTATACTGCCGTTCTGTACCATTTGATTCCAGGATGTTGAAGTCTTAGAATAACTGAAGCAGTAACAGTTCTGCCGGTTATTCATATAGAGTGGTGTATCGTTTTAAGAATCGTTGGAGCAGTACGATAGAAACCCGAGACTGATTTTTTGCTTCCTGGGCTGAGGGTTGCTCTACCATGTTATAAGCTCGTCTGATTTTGATTTGATTCCAAAGAAGAATGAACCGTTTCGTGACATTCGCTACCGAACTTTTCCAGAGATTCTTAACCCTCTGACCACTGAGGGTCCTCAAAATTTGTGTACAGTTGTATACAGAGGTTTGATTATTAATGGACCTGTAGAATAGATTCGTCCACCCCGTTTCCCCTTTCCTCCTCACTACGGGTGGTGGAAGGTGCCAATGGAAGGCCTTTCATCTCTTATCGCCACCCCAAGCACAACTCGCCCAACTGCCTTCTCCCCGCTTTCGGAACAGTAACCGGCCGAAATCCGTCCCACTAGAATAGAAGTTCCATGGCCGGTTAAGGCCGGCTTAGGAGTCAGAGAGTTAAAGTGATAGATTGCTCTGTCCTAACCGTCAAGAGAAATTGTACTGATTCAGGTATTCTACGACTTTCTCATCGCTGGAAACAAACTGTACACAATGTTTGTGACCACCTCGAGGGACTGAAGGCGTTTCAAGTTTGTGCTAGTGTTGTATATACTGTAATTGTATCGTTGCCCCTATTGAACTTCCAACCCTTCTAAAAGATATTATTCACAACTTCGATACGGAGAACCAGATGAATTTATATGCTGACAGAAAAAATTAAAACATGAGTTCAAATATCCTGAAGCATTTTGCACTGTAAAACATTTTTATAACTCTTCTGTTGTAGTTATTGTTAAAAATCAGTTCATTGTTAACTTTCTGAACGAAGTAATTTTAACAAAAGAAATCAATATCACAATATTGTTACAATATATCACTTGTTGTTCTGAAAACCAGGTTAATAGTCATTTGGCACTCATACAGTTAGCAAAGCTGCTAATTTTTTGGTAATTTTGGAATTATCTTTTGCACATCTGAAATGTCTTCTAGAAATTCGACTTTTGATCTCGGTCTAATCCAAGAACTTACAAGACACTCGTTTGCTGAAGAAACACTTTGCCTTTATAGGCCCTAAAAACCTCCATGCAAGCTCTTTTGGTGAATTTATACGTTTGAAACGTTCGCAAAAATAGGATGACGTTACAATAAAATGCCTCTTTTTCGACGATATACGCGAAGCTGAAAAATGTTTTGGATCAGATTAAAGCACCAGCATATAGTACTAGTCTTACGGTTCGCAATGTTTAAACCGTGAATGTTGCCTACTTTTAAATGCGAGTCTGTCCACTCTATTTGATGACTATAGTGCAATAATAGTACTACCAAACCTGGGGTTATTTGGATACGAAACAAAAAAATGATTGAAAATCGTTTTGGGTACAGTTAGAAAAATACGAATGATTCATATTTTTTGTTCAGCATCGTAGAATTTCTGATGTATTTTCAAATTTAATGTAAAAAAAGATAAATATTGTTAGAACTAAAATGTGTCTAAATGTTTCATTTCCAGATCCTGGGTCCTACCTGAGCCCATTTTTCTTTCATGTCCTTTCAATTATTCCTGGATGGACTGAAAATTGCTCTTAGACCCGAGGAACTCAAGCGAAATGGAACAATAATGTTCAACCACTGCTGTTGAATTCTTTCACCAGTATTGTCACTTCGATGGACTGAAAAAATATTCAGATTGAACAAGTCCATACGAAATTAATTCATGTTCAGTAATGCTTCTACAATTCTTTCACTGGAGTGCCACTTTCGATGAACTGCAAACGGCATTCAGATGAGAGGACTTGAAGCAAAAATTAAATAGTTCCTTCAAAATTGAACATTCCTGTTCAATTTTTCATTGAAACTGTAGCTTTCGATAAAAGAATTGAACAGGAAGATATTAGCAGTTTTTAGAAGATCGAATTTCTTACTTTCAATTGACTGAAAACGCCACAGAGATCCGTATCCTTAAGGAAGAAAAAAATACATTTCATCCATACCTTTTTTTATTTTGTTTGGAATGTCACTTTCGATGAACAGCTTCACATAATTCGGAGAATCGAAAGACAATTTTTTTTTCTTGGTCATCCACTGCTATTTCACACTCTCGTTTGAAGTGTCACATTCCATATTCTGAAAACAGCGCTCAGATGGGAAGTATTCAAGAAAAATACTTTTAATTGATGCCTTTTCATTTTTTTTCGTCTTTATTTCCACTTCTGATTAATGAAAAATGGTGGTTAAACCTAACCTTTAAATTACATTAACCTTTAAACATTTAAATACCTAACCTTCAAATTACATTAACCTTTAAACATTTAAATACCTAACCTTTTGATTATTTGAATTTTCATTCAAATAAATATACAAACTGTTCGAAGCAAGTACAATCTGCAGGAAAACTTTCGACTTTTATTATATTAAATTACCTAGCAGAAAGGTTAAAAAGATTTTACTGATGTTTCTTTAATTCAGAAGTTTCGAAAATTCTGGTTCTCATTAGAAATACAGACATTAATCTCAATTAGACATTAATTTTGTAGATATAAATTAAAAGAACGATTTTCAAGTTAGAATTTGTGTTGTTTCAGTGATTTAAGAAAATAAGTTTTTCCAAGTTAAACTTATTTTTATATTTCAAAGAGCTAAAGAATTATAAACTCATCATAGTATAAGTTAAATTATACCCATTTTCACGAGCAAATATCGATGAAAAAGAAACCCCAGAAATCCACAACGAATATGCGGGTAATCACTAGAAGATATTAATATCGAAACACTCCGACCTATCTCGAAGCCATCCGGTGAATCTGAAAGACCGGTCGCCGCGACAAAAAATCGGACACTGAAGTCCACCACAAAATAGTCCCAATAATGAGCGGCTGATGCAACCCCCCCGTTACAGGGGTACTACCCAAACCTTCGGAGGATTTTGTGTCCGATGCTCACAGGCTCATTCCCGCACATCATTAACTAGTGGAATTTGCGCACACATTGTAGGTTTACTGGATCCTAATTACCTTTGGCAAGAAAACTTGGCGAAAAACTATAGGGTCAATAGAGAATGCATACTTAAGAGAGTGATTGATGTGTGATGGCTCTTTCCTATGAGATAATCACCACTTTCCCAAGAGAAAATGGATAATTACATTATTCATGTATTTTCAATTTATTTAACATAACAATTAATTTATATGGATTACTTATTGTTTAATTTAAATTATATCTGTATTTGTCACTTGTTTGAAAATAACAGTTATTAAGGTCCTTAGCATTTTTCCAAGGAAGCATCGTTGTGTTATCAGTGGCACGAAGTGTCATTCTCCTACTGACATTGATTGATTGTCATATGTCAAAGGCTTTTAATGCGCCAAAGCCAACTCAAATCATATAGACATCTATAAAGTGTACAATACTGCAACCTTTCCAACGCTTGTGCGCAAAGAACACTACTTAATGACTTATCGCAAATGCGACTGTGCGCAAGTTCCACAATACCCTTCAGGCCATAAGAGCCACACCACCATCACTACACCCACCAGGGAAGCGCGACCCTGCTTACTTATCCGGCAGCTTCTCATTCACAAACTCGTTGCCCCCTCTCCCCACTGTGGGGCATCACTAGAAGATATGCAAAACTAAATACATATTTTTTTTATTAAAAGATATTTCAATCACCATGCTAATAAGAATTTGTCTTCTTTTCAAATATGTATTACAATCAAATGTTCTCACTTTAATTTGATGCATATGAACCTAACCCAAATCTTATAAGATGGAATATATTTTTCTTCAGGTTGAGTAGACAAAAGCATTGACGAAATTGGGCTTGAAAACTATTTATTAATGATCTGAGAATTTATCACATAATTATTTTTAATTAACATACAGTCAATAGAAATTTATTTATAAAACAAACACCGCATAAATAATACGTATGCATAATAACCCTGCACTAAATCAAAATTAAAAAGCTATACATGAAATCAAAAGCAATCTGTATATTCAAATATTGGTATCAAGAGGACACACATTTAATAATTTATGAAATAAATTACCTATTATAAATTACTTAATCCAACATATTTTAAATTATACAACTACAGGGCGCTCATCAGAAAATAATAATGAGATTAAATACTAAAACAATATAATTCAACATTAATTTCTGTTGATGGAATTGTAATGATTTGACTTTTTAATCTTCTTTAAATTTATTCTTTTTAATGTCACCTAAATTTTAATTAAAAACGCCTTTTAACTTTGACTTATTATTTCCATTCAAACCTAGTATAACTACTACTAAGCTTACGTCACATCCCCTTTCCTAGAACATAGATCGCTTCCTGAAGTATAAGAATAACTGCCACTTTAATTGGAGGAAGTTAAAAGCGGGTTTTTAACTTATGATTTTTATTATTTCACAATCCCACACTGCTTCAATATTTATCCGAAAACTCGATGGCGAATAAATCTCACACAAAAAATATTTTTAAAAACATTCATCTGTTTTAAATTTAATCCTATGAACTTTTTAAATACAGTATCTATTTCATAATGCTTATGCAGTTACAAATCTCCCACTAACTCAGATCAAAAGAAAGCTGGAGGACTATCGGACAACTACCGCCATCTGTTGAAAGTCTGTAAAACTAAAAATCCGCTTTACAAGGTTTTATCAACAAATTTTGCGCGTAAATAACAATGGAGAGAATCTTGTAACGTCGGAAATAACGTCAAGAATCGTTGTGAATCAAGGGGGATAATAGCCTTTGTTGCTTCAAATCCCGTAACTCTAATTCAAGTTCAAGTTGTGAATCAACCTTCAAATCTTTATGAACTGAACAAGACAAGAAACAATGTTTACAAGGTACGATCCCTAACTCAATTTAGGGATAATTTTAGGTTCGTTCGCTCTGGTTCTCGGCTCCTCAATCGAATCAGTTATTTCAGAAACCACATAAGTTACTATTTTTGGAAATCGAACAATTTTTCATGAATCGATTCTTTAAAAGTAAACACGCCATAAACCAAGTTAGTGATTATTGTCGAAATTGATCGTTGAAAATCTCCTTTTCTTCAGAAACCCTATAAGTCAGTAACTTCTGTGATTTATACCGGAAAATATACACATTATGCCAAAAAACGTAGATATCAATATATTAAATGCGGTTTTTTTCTATTATGGATATTGATAATTCACTTTTACCGATCTTATGAGAGTACTTATGTCTTTACTTGATATACTCTATTCTCTTTTAGGTAGATTTCTTATAGGAAGTCTATAATGCATAAATTCATTTTCTTATCTGAAACGTTTTTAATTAAAATGAGAATATTATTTAACAGACGATTTTTAAAAACAGCCGTTTTCTCCGTAAATTATTATTTGTTATATAGGTACTGCAAAATTTGTTAGCAATTACTAAAGTAAAATAAAGGTTTTAATGAATATTTTGAAACAATTAAATTAACTAATTAATTATTCAATAATTTAAAGCATGAAAATAAATAAAATCAATAGTTGGTTCTGATATAAACTGTTAATCGTCTACTTTTAAAATTTTCTTTTAACATTCGTCCAGAATTCTGATAATGTATTCTGGCAATAGTTCGTATTATTCTTGTTTTTCAACAATAATGAATATTTTTTTTAGATTCTGTATAAAATTAATTTTGAAAAAAATACTAAAATGATAGGAGCAAATTGTATGGATATGGAATTTTTGTCACTGAAAAGCTAATATTTTAAAATTTAATATGGTGTAAAAATAGTTTCGTGAGATAATATTTTCCAAAGATATCGCCGAAAAACGCCTTGTTTAATTTTTAATTAACTGAAATTTTAAGTAACTTTTGAGCTTTGAAAAGTTGAAGGTGACCTTTCTCTTGTCTTAAATAAAAAGTTTGCAAAGTTTGGTTGAAATCAGTCCAGTGGTTTAGGAAAAGATGTGGAACATACATACATAGCCGGAATGACTTTTATTTAAATTAAGATAATTATTAGATAATTATAAGATTAAGATTGTTGGCAAATACTATGAGCCATAAAAAAGGTTTTAGTGAAGATTTCGTCACAATTAATTAAATATTTAATTTTAAATAAGGAAATAGTTAACTTTAATTAATGAAATAGCTAATTTTAATAGTTAATTTGACAGATTACTTTAATTTGATATTTAACTAAACATGACGACACCAAGATTTGTTTAATAAATTTAATATAAAATAGCCAAAAAAGAAAGATATTTAAATAAGAGTTCTCTCTATCTTTTTTTATATAGTAAAATATTTCATTAACTTTAAAATTGCTTTGGTATTTTCTGCCTGAGTATTTTCTTTTAACTGTCAATGGGCATTTAAATTTATCCTATCCTTTAAAGACTCGTATTAAATTTACCACTCACAATGTTTAATAATTTTTATTCTCTTATGTGTTAAGAATTTAGTGACTATTGTCTCTGTAACCAGGGAGTTCTCTAAATGAGCCCATTCTAGTAGTAGTTAAGTGTTTCCATGTCATGTGATTTTACCATATGACAAAGTAATGTTCGCACAATTATATTGTAACCTAGATTAAATAAATTCATTTTTAAATCTAGAGTCTTTCTTCATTCGTGTCATGACTCAATTTCTTGTTACTGTTTCAGATAGTCTGGCTTAATGTTATCTAGAAGATATTTGCACAGCTGGGATGTTTATTTCTTTATGACTCCTACCTGTTGAATGTTTATGTGTTGGGATATAAAAAAATTGAAATATAATCGTTATAATATAATATACCAATATAAAACGTTGATATAGTAAAAAATAAAATGTCATGAAAACAGAATCATGACGTAATTGCAATGTGTGGAAACAATAAAGGCATTGCCTATGTTTGTATTGATCAATATGTAATATTTATTACTTTTGAAACATTAACGTAAAAGAATCTACTTTTGCCTTCCAGCTTGCCGAAAGGGATTTTTTTTTATTGCGTTCGTATTAAGTGAAATTGTTTGAGCATTACTCAATGCGTTTACTTAGATAAGAAAAACTCCAAATAAGAGATAAACCCAAAGCCTGCATTTGAGTCTTTAAGAAAAAAATAACATTCATTTGTGTATTATGATTGTTGAAAAAAGTACGCACAGCAAATTATTCGAATATTTTTAGTTTTTCATATACGAAGTATACAAAGAGAAAGTATTGTAATCTGCAAAAAATATGATCTCGATATTTTGATTAAATGTCGACATTTTAGATAAACATGAGTCAGAAAAACCATTTTAAGAATTATGCCTGCCTGAGTGTAGATGAACGCAATAATTCAAAAATTCAGTAAAGTAAAGGGTGATTCAAAAAATGTAGTAAAACATTACGGGCAGGTCAGGAAGAGGATAAGCATCCAAAATCACATAGGAACATGGGTGCGCAAACGCCATCTGGAGACAGCAGATGGCATTTAAAATAATACAGCTGTGGCCAAAATTGGGACACTTTTTGAATTTTGCACATTCTTTTCGAATATCTCCTCACACTTATACTCATATAAAGAATAGGTTTTAACTCACAATTTACACTGAAGATTAGGTCACGAGGGCATTTAGGGGACCGACCAGAAATTGATGAAGTCGAAAAGAGATTTTGGCTCACCCCTCTTCACAGAAAGCTGATAATGGTTTGCAACTTTCATTATTCTTTTGTGTGATGTGCGCAATATTTACATTCATTTTCGTAAAAATAGCACTAATATTCGGGAAAATACAAAGGTTTCTTTAAAAAATCCGAAATTTTCCCTCGTGTTTTTTGCTTATAACTTGCAGAGTTCAACTAAATTGTATGAAACTTGCATAATACGTGACAATATGTTAGAGAAGCATTGTATTAAAATTTGAAGTTAATACCTTCAATATTAAAGAAAATATGAGTATTTCTAGCGAATAATTTGTTATTCCGCATATGCGAAACATAATTTTTCTTTCATAACTTCAAAGAAAATATATAGGACAACTTATATGAAAATTTCAGTTAAATATCATTAAGATACAGAAAGATATCGGCATTTTGGCCAGCACTGTATTATTTTAATGCCATCTGCTGCTCCCAGATGGCGTTTGCGCACCCATATTCCTATGTGATTTTAGATGCTTATCGTATGCATGACTTACGCTTAAAGTTTGGTCACATCTTTTTTGGATCACCCTGTATAAGAAAAAGGCACAATCGTTGTTGAGGAAAAGTTATAAGCAACATCCTGATTATATGAATGTCGAAGGGAGAACAATCTCGACTGTCTTATTATTAATGTCATTGGTTAACCCATTAAATGGTTTACTTGTCTATTTTATCGAAGATTTACGTTATCTTAGTTATAAGAAAGATCGGAAAGGTATAAAAATTTACAAGGTATGTAAATGATTCCAAAATTAAAGTGGACTTATGCATTTTACTGTGTGTCATGTGAGCATGAATTCACTCCATTGTTGATTTATTTGTAAAATACTAATATTTTTTTGCTGTTCTTGTTGAAGATGCTGTAGATGTTAAAGGAATGATTTCGTGTTCACACACCAAATGTACAACACCAGTTTAATTCTGATATTTACTTCTCGCTTTGCAAAAGAAAAAATGCTGTGACGTCAAAGCACAGCGTAAGATAAAATTCAACTTGAAGTTAAGTGACATGCGTTGCTACGCTTGCCATGTGCTTGTGACATTACAAGAATTGACTCCATTAATTTCTCAAAAATATCCACTTGCAGCCCTAAAAATCTTCAACCAAAAAGCGAAAATCGACATTGGCCCTCGTAATTCGGGAGAAGTGTTAAGGGAACATACGACTCTTAAAGCTCGAAAATTTTCTTTTTTATGAAAAATCGAATATATTATTCCCCTGTCTTTTATGAACAATTTGAAACAATCCTCGTTGAAATATTCCGATAATTATGAAAGTTATGAAGGGAACTTTTATTAGCTGTTCAGCGTGAACGATGAAAATGACCATATTTTAAAGCGCTATATCTCAAAATGTGTGTTTTTTTTAATTGCGCGCACAATATCTCAAGAACTATTGAATATTTTTACATAAAATTTTTACTGAGTATGTATTGTGCTATTTTCTACAAATTTAACCTCAATTTTTGAACACATTTTCTCCAACAAAGTTTTTTTGGGGGCTAGAAAAGTTGAAATTTCAACAATTTTTAAAATTTCATTTCAAATTGATATAAAAATAGAATTTAAATTTAAATATTAATAAATTGTGATTCAGTTTCTTAAACAGACTGTTTGGATTACTTAGATGCCCAAACTATTGTGTTTAGACCAATATTTTATCCATAATCATGCGCGCAAGGTAACTATCTCCTTTTTTCTCCAAATATTATACCCATATTTATTACTCTTTCAAATAAATACATACCGACATAAAGGTTTGAAACTGTGTATACTATAAGAGAAAGAACAGATATTTCTCTAAAAAACAAGTAATATAAAAAAAAAAATTTTAAGTCAATTCCTACTTAGGTCAGCGATCTACACGCTTCGTCACTGACAAAAATACTTGAAAAATGACGCCTTCGGGAACATACCAGAAAACAAAGAATATTAAGTCTAGAAGCTGGCAAACCTAGCTCCATCTATTGAGAAAAATTCGAACCAAACGACTCAATGCGACATATGCTTTCTCCCATATAAAACTAAAATTAATTAATTAAATTTAATTAATGAATAAATATTTGAAAAAACTGTATTAACATCAAGTGTCATCTACTACAAGTTTTAAAAAATGTCTTTGAACTTGAGTGTATGAATAAAAAGTATTTTATTAACAATTGAAAATTTGAACAAGATATATAAATAAATATATATA
>BGPR01021256.1:12184-23384 GCA_013235015.1 Araneus ventricosus
GAAGAGTGTTAATAATAGTGGAATTGAAAAATAGGAGTTGTAGATTGCATTGTTCAGAGTATAATGTATCATGGTGACAGTTTACTCTCCCACTTGATCGAGAGCTTTCTAAGAGTCGTATGTCCCCATAAATAGTAGATCGTCGCTTGTAGTGATCACGGATGTAACGATCAATCTATTGTACTGATCAAAGTAGCGTAGAATGGATCTCCCGTAACACAGAAAATCCGCCTATTCTAATGATCAACATTTCGCTTGCAGTGATCACGGATGTAACGACGATCAATCATTGTCTGATCCAGTTAGCGTATGGATGGATCTCCGCAATACAGAAAAAATCCGCCTATTCCTGTGATCAACATTTCGCTTGCAGTGATCGCGATGTAACGATCAATCTATTGTGCTGACTCAAGTGGCGTAGGATGGATTCTCCCGAACACAGAAAATCCGCCTATTCTAATGATCAACATTTCTGCTGCAGTGATCACGGATGATAGATCGTATGTGTACTGATCCAAAGTAGCGTGAGGATGGATCTCCGTAACACAGAAAATCCGCCTATTCTAATGATCAACATTTCGCTTTGCAGTATCACGGATAAGTAATCCTTGATGCAAAGTAGCGTAGGATGGATCTCCACTACAGAAAATGCATCATGAACTTCGCTCAGTAATCCAGTCGTGAATAGTGAATGGATTCAAAACAAAACCGCCTATTCTATGATCACGCTTGCAGTGATCAGTTTCAATGAGATGACGATAAAGTGGTTGCAGGTGATATCACCATCAGTCCAGAAACTCTCAGGCTCTTCGTATTTAAAGATGGTGACAATACACGCACAGACTTTTAATGAAGCATTATTCATATGAACAATGGCTAGAAACTGAAACGTGTACCTCCGACAGCGTTGTTAAGAAAGTTTTAAATTAAATGCGTATGATATTTTTTTTCAGTTCGTAAATTGCAATATTTTTTCTAATCTATATATTAATACGTGAAGAAAAAAACTTTGTACCCCTTTTCACTTTCTCATTGATTAGTATATAAAAGAGAAAGTATTGTACTGATCAAAAAATTCGAACTCCAGAGTTTTGACCTCCACGTTTTAGACCTCCTGGTAATCGAAAACACAATTTTGAATTATAGTCTGTAGTGTCATGGAACACGATTACTAAAAACATTAGAGCTAGTGGGAGATGAAATCTGTGTGGTCTTTAGAAAACATAATTTGTAGGGTTTCTATCAAATTTGGACAAAAATCCGTCACGGATGATCTGTCTATCTGTCCGCGTATCATGCAAACAGCAATACGCACCGAACGAAGTATCACGCATGCGTATTGAACGCAATCTTTTGTGCACGATATTTATTGACTCCTGCTTGGCGCTTTTTTTCATCCGATTCTCCATGCGCATGCGTACTTCGTAGCAATCTGTGCGCGCGAAAGGATTGTCCTTGATCCAAGAAAGAGTAGAAATCGGTATTCATTTAATCGGAACGCATCTCTTCGAATTTGATTTTTTACCCAAATATTTTCTGATAGCCATTGGATCCTGGGTTACAATAGGTTCGAATTTTTTTATCCACGCGGGGGGAGGGGAAACAGTACCTTTTTCGAGAAGTATACGAGAAAGTTCAGGGGAGACTACTCCCGCTGGTTAAGCACATTGCGCGCACGGAGGAGTGAGAGATTTGGTATAGTTAAAGTTCATATGGAGAAGAAATGCAGAAAGATAAAATTTATGTATAATATGTGTTACAAATACATTAAATTAAATAAAACATTCATTGCTTATGTTCATACACTGTAAAAAATTAGCGGAGTAATCGCGAAGTGAATTTGGAGTGAATGCGGAGTGAATTATTTGTAATTGATTTAATCCCCCCGAAGTGAAATTCACTCCAAGAAGGTGTTTATTTAGAATATTTATAAAAAAAAACTCTTAGGAGTGAAATAAAAAATGCGGATGATTTAAATCTGTCAATGTCAAACACATATTAGTCTGTGGTTAAACAGTCGCACAGAGAATGTCTCTAAGGAATTTATATACAGTATGTATTACTAATACATTAAATTAAATTAAATAAAACATTCATTGTTTACGATCATACTGAATGTCAAACAAATCAAAGTTTGTGGTCAGCAGTTGGACAACATTTACTTTTTAACCGCCCGGTTTTTTTGTTTCAATAAAAAATATATAAAAAAAATACGAAGCACGTATTCTTTATTGCATTTTTTGTATTAATTTTTTATTTAAATTTTATATAATTTGAAAAAGATAGACAAATTAACTGTGTAGCCTTGGCGAAACCGGGCCAGTATAGCAATAAAAAAAACGTAAGGAGATGCCAAAAAACGCTTTATTGTTTTTTAAATATGACTTAGCCAGGCTATACCTCATTTTTTCTATCGTTCGTATTTTTCAAATAATTCGAAAATGAATGCATTTGTACGCGCTCACAGCTGACGTAATAGAACAAAATTCAAAAAAATTATATGCAATGATTATAGACGTATAGTGTTTGACAAAAGAACCTCAATAGCGTTCAAACTTAAAAATGTGATGAATTACTGTCCAATTTCGACCCCTGGGCGACCTCTAGTTAAAACTAATGGGTCTGTTTTCTCTGTTACCCTCGAATACCTATAGATATGTATTACAGTAGAGTCTCCCTACAACGAAGTCTCCCTACAGCGAATTTCTCCCTACAACGAAATTTTTAATCGGAATGTTAAATAACATTCAAAATATTCTCCACATAACGAAGTGGTTGTCTCCCTATAACGAATTTTTTTCAGACCTTTATCTTCTCGATTTTTGTCATTTTTGAAGAAAGTTGCTAATTTCTCTGCAAACAAATCGCTCACACGTGCCTGTTTCTGGAACCACTCGCATTGTTCATTCCATCGATAACACATAACAATAGAATGCTATGTGAAGGGTAATTCAATTGTGGGGACCTGGGTTTCTACAGAGGGAGCAACATTTCTACGGGTCAAGATTAGAAGAATCGGGGTGGAAACAGCAAATGGATGTGACAATACGCATTTTATGTTTATCCGTACTAGTACATATTATTCTCTAAACTGGTGAATTGTCTTCACTTGTGAGCATTTTATTTATGCAATAAAATTTGGTATAATTTTAACAAATTTATAATAAATATTACTTCATTTTTAATTGAAAGTCATAATTAAATATTTTTGAACTTATCGCGCATACTAAAAGGTTTGTAACATTTACTTAAATAACTGCAAAAATCTCTAATCTCCGTATAACGAAATTTTCTCTATAGCGAATTTTTCAACTGGAACCAAGCGATTTCGTTGTAGGGAGATTCCACTGTATTTCTTTCATTCATTTCAAGGCATTTCGGGTGTGCTGATCATTAGGAGGTAATGATCATAGTGGCTTTGACCCAAAATGATCACTACAAGCGGCGTCCACTGTATAAAACAACCAAAATGAGTAGTGCATCACTTCACGCTCACGTGATGCTCATTAAATACAACACAGTGCTTTGATTTTAGAATTCATTGAGCATCTTGTTAAGCTGGGCATTCACGAGGAAGAAAGGCTACGCCATTTTTCCCAACAAGTAGTTTGTATCCCAGTTTTGGGGATTTCTAGGTCCCAAATTCTATAAAGTCAAAATGTAAAAGAAAATCCACTTACTTGACTTTTCCGGGTTCTTACTGTATCTATTAATTGAGATAATCCAAAAGTATTATTCGAATAAATCCGGAGAGCATTCGGTATAATCTACAGTGTTTATTATTCTAGAGGACACACACATATAAATATGATGAAGGCATATGTATAAATGCATTATTTACATTTTATATTACAACGGGCGCACTTCATGATATCCGCTTCGAATACATACAACCTTCGATTTTACATCTTTTAGCCAACTAACTTTTCAGTTCAGGGAATCATGGGATTTCTTCCTGACGTCACCACTGCGCATGTGTGCAAAAGGGTTACATCACGTGGTTTAGTCAAGGAATTCCAACACCAGTCATTTTAGTTGAAAAATTTTGGCAATATATTCACGGGTGTCCCATACTTTGTTCTGAGACAATGTTCAAAGTCGCAGCATTCCTCAAACCCTTCACTGCTCCTCCCCTACACGGGGGATTTCGAGTTTCATATCTAGCCTCGATGCTAGGTGCCAATGTAGGCAGATCCTTCTCCCGCTAGCCTCGCATCGAGGTCCCAAATTAGAATCGGCGGATGGAGTTTTGGATTTTGAGTTCTTTTGAATTCCACCACTTCGCATCCATTTGCTCTAAATTTCATAGGCTTACGACATTGACGATAATTTTTTCCTTCCCGTGTTCCAAAAATTCCAGTTTGGAACACCGGTGAATGGCCCGCTCTAAAGGAAAAAGGACATGACATCACAGCGTAGTTAGATACTGGCAAAAAAGACAGTAACATTTGTCATATGACTGTGACGCAGATAAATTCACTGCGTTTCAATTAAAAAAATCTCTCCAACACCACACGAACACAAGACTACGAATCTGTAGTCTTGGTTTTATTGGCTTGATCTGTTAAAGACTCCCTTTCGAACATCGCTTAACTGTCATTAAATAACGATGTCGATATCTGAGTTGAAACTTCACTCTCTTAACTTCTTTGCCACATTAAAATGATGCGTAGCTCTTGCATATGAAGGCTATGTAAAATTTTGCTTATACATTTCACTAGCCGACATTGGCGACCAGCTTGTTTCCAGGGTACCGTACTTATCTTGTTTAATTTCAATTGAATCACTTGTGCATAATTTGATATTCATGTTTCCCTTACTAAAGTAATTTTAAACTTCAGTTTGTGAGAGGCATTATAATGGGTTTTTCAGTAGCCTTGCACTTGTTCTGTTCATTGTCTGTAAGAACGTCCCCAATGGAGTCAAGTAACCGTCTGCGTTATCCAGCATCTAATTGCACATTGTCGGAGCCAACTTCAACTCTTTGCTCCTCAAGCAATATATGCATTTGATTTCAACATTCAAATGGCGATGCGCATTTTATGTCCAACATCATGTTGCCTCAATTAAAACATACAGTTAAAAACAATTAAAGATTACCAACCACAATCTCTGAATTTACCGGATATACATATCCTAATATAAAATCTTAGAGGATTTAGAGCGTTTAGAGATTCCAAAAAAAATTGAAGCATAAAAAGAAAGTAAAATGTATTCGATATTACCAAAGAATATTTCTACTAATAATAAAGGTGGTTGCGTGTGTGTTTCGGCGTGTTGGCGCTCTGAAATGTAGACCGTTGAAACAAGAGCTAAGAAATTCGGCACAAAAATACTTTGGAGGGTGGGAATGTGCACCTCGGAGCTGTTTCTTCGAAATTTTAAATAAGTAAAAATTAAGCGATAATTTTGGCGTTTTTTCTTGATAACTTCCGAAAATATTACAACGCAAAAATGATTTTAACATCATCTGAAAATTCAAACAATTATCTTTTCAATGAAATCGATTAAGTTGCCGTACAATTTTTTGCATAATTTACAACAATATTTTTCATTGTTACAATGAAATTCGAGCCGTTCTCATTGCTTAAACAAATATTTTATTGCGTACTAGCCACCTTCGGCGACCAGCTTGATCGCAGGAAAAAAATTTCAACTAAATCTCTCATGCATAATTTTATATTCATGGTTCCCTTAACAAAGTAGTTTTAAACTTCAAATTGCTGTAGACATTTAACCTGAGTCTTTTTCGTAGCCTTGTACTTGTTCTGTTCCCTGTCTACATTAACGTAAACTACGCATTTCATTTCAAGATTAAATTGACGAGTCACATGTTATGTCCAGAAGCATGCTAATTAGCTTAAAACACGCTGATAAAAAGAATTAAAACATAGCAACGATAATCTTTCAGTTTACTGGATTTTTTTTATTTCATTCTGTACTTGCCATCTTGAGGACTTCATTAAAAGATTTCACAGAAAAATTACTAATCTAATAGCCCAGATCTGTCTCTCGGTAACGCTCTGATGTCACCAACAATAAGACATTAAGCAGCTTTATTTCATTGTATATCTAGAGAATCTAAATTTCAGTAATTTTACATTTAAAAGAGTAATTGTTGTTCTATTTTCAAGTTTAATAGCTTTAAAATAGCGAAATAAAATTTGCTATCGATTGATATAAAATTTTTCTCGCTATGATCAATAGTTTCCGACAAATTTTAAAATAAATTAATCATATATTTCAAATTAATTTCCGTTTTTTAATAGAAAGTAGTAAATCACGTCAGTGATATATTATGCGCGTGATATAATTTGGACGCTACGATGCATCTAATTATTTATTGCAATCGTAATGATATAATTTGATAATATTTTTTGGCAACGTTTGACAGGCAGAGAATTGCTTTGTTTTGATTAGAATTTCGAAAAAGAAATCCTTTGAAATTTTAACTTTTGACTTACGTTTGACAAGCTGAGAATTTCATGGTTATTGAATTATAATAAAATTGTTAAACAACGAAAAATACTTCACACGGAATGTTGTTTACCAATACGTTTTTCGAATAAAGAAATATGTAAATAATATGTAAATAAAAAATATTTCTTGTCATAAAACATATGTTTATTTTATATGTTTTCAATCAATGTTAAACATTTCTCTCGCATATATATTTATTTAAACACGTCAAATTTGACGGTCTCTGGAATGAAGAGGTAATTTGCACCCGTCATACCATGACGGGTGATTTTCTAGTTGATCAAATAAAAAAAAGAAAGGAAAATCCAAAAAATATTTTCTAAGCTTTAAACAATGGGAGAGAAAAACGCAATTGCATATTTGTTTAAACAATGAAAACGGTTTGAAATACGTTGCAACAATGAAAAGTATTGTTGTAAATTATGCCAAAAAATACCTTTAAAAGGTTATTAAAATTAGAGAAAAATCGTACGATAACTTTATTGATATCATTGGAAAGATAATTTTTTGCTCTTTCAGATGGTGTAAAAATGAAATTTTGTGCTGTAATATTTTCGAAAGTTATTAAGGAAAATCGCCAAAATTTCGCTTATTTTTTAATTAATAATTAGAATTATGTTAAGATTTCAAAAAAACGACTCCGAGGTGCATATTTCCTCCCTCCAAAGAATGCTCGTGCCAAATTTCGTAGCTCTAAGTCCAAGGGTCTGCCTTGTAGAGCGCTAACACACAGACACAGACAGATACAGAGACATGCACGCATTTTTCTTTATTATTAGTAGAGGTTTCTCTACCATTGTTGAAAGCTACGGTCTTATCCGAATGTATTTTAATTTCTTTTTTTATTTCATCAATTTTTCTGTGAAATCTGTAAACTAAGTCCTCTAAAAAAGGTAAGAATATTAGGAAGTATATAAAGTAAGCTAAATGTTTATGGTTGCTATGTTTTAATTCTTTTTATCAGAATGTTTTAATCCTGCCAACATTTTGCTGGAAGTAAATGTGCCAGGCCATTTTAATGTTAGAATCAAGTGCTTACTTTGCATGAGGAATAAGAAAAAATGAAGTTGACGCCTATAACGTTCAATTACATGTTACATGACACGGACAGTTATTTGACTCCATTAGGTACATTCATATTGACAATGAACAGAACAAGTGCAAGGCTATTAAAAAAACACGGTTTAAATGTCTACTACAGTTTGAAGTATAAAATTACTTTATTAAAAGAACCATGAATATCAAATTATGTATAAAAGATGCAATCGAAGTTTCATTCTCGGCGAACAAGTTGGTCTCCGAAGGCGACTACTGAAAAAATAAGCAGAACCTTCATTTATAGATTTCAAAAATGGAAGAGAAACACGCAATTAAATATTTGTATATGAATGAATATGGTTTGAATTTCATTGAAACAATGAAGCGTATTGTTGTATATTATGCATAAAAACATATTTAAAATTTGTCAAAATTAGAGGAAAAAATCAGACAACAAT
The DNA here is from genome assembly GCA_013235015.1 of Araneus ventricosus. Taxonomy (NCBI): domain Eukaryota; kingdom Metazoa; phylum Arthropoda; class Arachnida; order Araneae; family Araneidae; genus Araneus; species Araneus ventricosus. The sequence continues at coordinate 20,161 of BGPR01021256.1, forward strand.
TACAATGATATCATTGAAAAGATAATTTTTTTTTAATTTTAGGGTGGGGAAAAAATTATTTTTGTGCTAAAATATTTTTAAAGGTATCGCCAAAAACGAAGAAATTTTGCTTAATTTTTAATTAACTAAAATTCTAATTTTAGTTAATTAAAAACCAATTCTAATTTCAAATTTCTTACTTCTAGGCCCAACCGTCTGTTCTGTAGAGAGACAACACACAGACACACATTCGCTTTTATTATTAATAGAAATAGAGATTGAATAGATATTTTATGGATTTTTTTCTACACAAGAGAAGGAAATTTCTTCAATCTGTTACATTCACAAAATGTAAAAATCTTTAACTGCCTTCTCGAAAATGATTCAAATGTGATGATTAATTTTTAAGAAAGCAGAAGAACACATTAGGGAAATTTTGGGAGAGGGGGAACAACGTTCTCATTCCAATTCATAAAAGTTTATAGGACGCTGTTTTAATTATGAAATAACTGAATTATTCATTATATAATTATTATTTAACTTCCGATGAAAGTAAGCGGTAATGACATTTCCATCGAAACATAATTTTAAAATCATTCATAATAACTCGATGCAACATTAGACACTTAGTATTTTCATCTGCTCGCTGTTTACTAATAAGCATTTTTAAACTGGAAAAGCCCATCTGAGAATGACATTCAATGAACTTCCTTAACTTGTGTGTTTTCATTTTATCAAAGGGGGTCACGGCCGGCAGGTATGAAGACGTCACGAGTGAAAAGATCATTGTCGTCTTCGCCGGTGGGGCTCGAACCAGAACTATTGGGAAACACGATTGTTTTCAATTCTTACACTTCTTAAACACTCCTTCTCTGCTATCTTATTTACTCAACTTGATCGCCGGAAATTAAATTTCAACCTAATCTCTTATGCATAATTCTATGTTCATGGTTCCCTTAATCCCTTATAAGGCCATTTTTTCTAGTAGCAGTATAATTAATATAATAGCCCAAATCTCTCGGTAACGCTCTGACGTCACCAACAATAAAACTCGCGCCATAGCACTGGGAGACGTTAAACGGCATTATTTCATTGTTAGAGAACCTGAATTTCAGTCATTTTAAATTTTAAAGAGTAATTGTCGTTCTAATTTCAAATTTAATAGCTCTAAAATAGTGAAATAAAATTTGCTATCCATTGATATTAAATTTAACTCTCTATGATCAATTCTCGAGAAATTTTAAATTATATTAATCCTATATTTCAAATTAATTTCCGTTTTTAATAGAAAGTAGTAAATTACGTCAGTGGTATATCATGCGTGTGATATAGTTTGGACGCCACGAAGCATCTAATTATTTAGTGCAATTGTGATGATATAATTTGATAATATTTTTTTGGCAACGCTAAAATTTACACAAAGACATCTGAAGTACAAGGAAAATTGTTAAACAACGAAAAATACTTCACACTGAATGTTGTTTACCAAGAGGTTTTCTGAATAAAGAAATACGTAAATAAAAAATATATATTTCCTGTCATAAAACAATTGTTTATTTTATTTATTTTCAATCAATGTTAAACATTTCTCTAGCATATATATCTATTTAAACACGTCAGATTTGACGGAAAATCTCTCGAATGAAGAGGCAAATTTCACCCGTCATGATTTTTCTAGTAATAAAATAACTTTGAAACTGAGATTAATTTAAGAAAAGGAATTCATCTAGCTTATTGGATGACATTATTTTTTGTTAATTACTTTTATCAATTAATAATTAATTACCCAGTCAAGAAACTTCGTTATGGTTTGAGATAAGGAATTGGAACATCCAGGTTATTGTCTCATCGAAAGATTTGGCGAGAACTCACGCCAGCCTTAAAAAATGCATTTAAAAATTGATTAATTTGGTGGGAAGAATATTCCCACGGCCTTATAAAGGGTTAACAAAGTAATTTTAAACTTCAAATTGTTATAGACATTTAACCCGTGTTCTAGCGTAGCCTTGCACTTGTTCTGTTCCTTGTCTAAATTAACGTAAAATACGCATTTGATTTCAACATTAAATTGACTCGGCACATTTTACGTCCAGCAGCATGCTAATTGGCTGAAAACACGCTGATAAAAAGAATAAGCATTGATAATCTTTCAGTTTACTGGATTATTTCTTTATATACTTACTATCTTGAGGACTTCTTTTACAGATTTCACAGAAAAATTGATCAAATATATAAGAAGAAACTAAAATCCCGTAAGATATTTTCTTAGCTTTCAACAATGGAAGAGAAATACGGATTAAATATTTTTAAACAATGAAAACGGTTTGAAAAGGGTTACAACAATGAAAAGTATTGTTGTAAATTACGTCAAAAATTTTTTTTAATTTTATTAAAATTAGAGAGAAAATCGTACGAAAACTTAATAGATATCATTGAAAAGATAATTTTTTAATTTTCAGATGGTGTAAAAATAACTTTTGTGCTGTAATATTTTCGGAATTTATTAAGGAAAAAGGCCAAATTTGGCTTAATTTTTTAATTAATTAAAATTTTAAAAAGCGGCTCCGAGGTGCACATTCCCACCCTCCAAAATATGTTTGTGCCAAATTTCGTTGTAGTAGGTCTAGCGGGCATACACACACATTCTCCTTTATTATTAGTAGAGATATTTTTACTTTTTCGTGTATGAAGTACAGTATGACCTCAATTACACAGGCCTCAATCAAACATGCGGGTGGTAGAAAATCGAACTGTGATCTTTTTTAATAAAGTCAACGGATTTTTTTCAGAAAAGGGTTTGAAGTTAGCATTGGAGCCAATTTTCACGATGCGAAGGCATTTAAGATGTTGCGTGATCTCAAAAATTTATTTAAAGAAAAAAATAAAAAAATAAGGAACAAAATTTAAAGTATAAGTTTTTATTAAAATGCACTTTAAATGAGAAAAAATGAACGCAAATGTTGAAAATAAATTTTTCTGATTACAATAAAATGCAATAAAAAGCGTGGGCGCCTTTACCTTCTAGGAATATTCCATTTGTTTAAGAAAATAAACACAAAATATAAGGTGCTGTATAAGGCGCCCACGCATTTATTCGAACCGTGCCTTTTATTGTAATCAGAAAAATTATTTTCAACTTTTGCTTCCATTTTTTTCTCATTTAAAGTGCATTTTGAATAGAAGCTTATACCTTAATTTTTTTTCTATTTATTTATTTTATTTTGTACTTTTTAGTGATGGCTGAC
>BGPR01021257.1:0-26729 GCA_013235015.1 Araneus ventricosus
GATAACGTTTTCATCTAAACTATATTTTCCCCTGCCTTTAACAAAAAGAAAATATTTTACAATGTAAAAAATAAAATTTTTTTCCACTTTCATTAATTTTTATTTCCATGTACGTTATTTTTTCAGTTCAGAGTGACCTAAAAATAAATTTCCGGCTAATAATTATTTAATAAAATGATAATTATCTTTCGGAATGAATTTTTTCATTGTAATTTTTATGAATTTAAAAGATATTTTTCTAAATGTTGTAATAATGAAGTTAAAATCTGTTCTAGTCTAAAAAAATTACACTTAAACCTGAAAATTAATTTTTTTAATAAAAATCAAATACATATATAATGAAATAATTGTAAAACTGAAATTTTCGATTTGATCTGAAAGATAAAACAATAAAAATAATGCATCATTTTCAAATACCTTAAAACTTGCTCTATTTTTTGACAAAAATTTAATTTTACTCCATTTTTATAAATGAAAAATGAGTAGATGGAGATTATTAATATGAAAGAAGTTTACATTAATATCATAAAACTAGTTGAACGTGGGTGAAATGTGTTGATTCAAGAACACTGTTCAACTATATATAAATAGCAGATTTTCTTAGCTTCCCCTAGGCTTTCAATTTTTTTATGCTTGAATGCGGTATTGGAACAAAATCTATTTTACTTAAACCACAATATCTATTTTACGTAACCATTCGATATGGATCTTTAAAGCATTGAGGCATTGAAAAAAAATCTTATATCACATAAATTGTATTAAAAGAATAGTACTTGAAACATAATATAGCATCAAACCAGGCTGACATTAAACAAAAAAAAAAAATCCGACACTGCAATTCTTCCGGAAATATAACCTCAATGCAAATAGCATTAAAATTCCCCACACCACAGGGGAGAGTGCGGTTTCGGATAATGTGCCATCTCCAATTTGCAGTAAGTACATCCTTATCAGTCTTCATTGTGTTGACCTGTGCTCTCCCCGGATAATCAATCAAGATGTCAAACCAAGAAAGGGGGGTAAGAAATTCGGAAAAGTACGTTTGTTACACTTTAGAGACAGTTCACAATGAACGTAAAATTCAGTGCAAACCGATTTCGGGGTGTTTTCGACCACACGTTGAAATGCGTGTTTAACGATTTTGGGGTTGTCCAAGGTCAACGTAGAAATACGTGTGAAACACTCAGAGGGTTAATCTTGATATTTTGTGCATTTACTTTGATATTTAATTATTTGATATATTTTGTTGACATAGATATGCAACATTGTTGCTCAAAATTTTTAAAAGGTTTGAAATGAATAATATGTATATGTAAATAGAAAATTCTGTTTGGTAAGGTGGATAAGGGTATTTTTTTCATGGATTTTTGAATAAGAGCAGGGATTTTGATTAAATTTTTGATGTCATGTGTGCATGGCCTTTGTGATTCTCTCACCGCCAACAACTAGACGTGGTACTCCCTACAACCCAATCATGGCTTTAAACACAGGTGATCAGCAAACTGCCTTTAGTATTCAAATTGAAAATTTTAATGGGGAACCGGATAAATTGGAGTGGTTTATTCAACAAATCACAGACCTTAAACAAATAAACAAATGGTCAGATGAAATAACTTTTCTTTTTTTGAAGTCAAAATTAGCGGGTTCCGCTTTATCTTGGTATGCCTCGAATCCCACATGAAAAAATATAATCTCATTTGACGAAACCGTCACACAACTACGTGCATTTTTTAGAAATGATTCAACCCCACTGTCAAATTCTGCAAAACTTCACAACATTCAGCTTATGCTAGGTGAATCAATTCGAAATTTAGCTCATCGCATACAAATTTTGACAAGTAGAACATATAGTCTACTAGAAGATGCTGCAGCACTCAATCAGATTCAGTCAATTCACTTACTTAATACACTTCCGTTAAAAATGAAACAAAAATTAATTCATGAGGACACAAAGAATTTTTTGTCATTAGTAGAAAAATCGCAAAAAAATAGTGTTGACTGAACAAAGTCTTAATTTAATGCATATTGCATCTTCTCCACAAATGGAAGAATCAAATAGTCAGAATAAAATGCTGGAGGAATTAAAGAATCAAATTGAGAATTTGACCAATAAGGTGCAAAACATGCAAATTACTACACATTTAGGCACTACAAATGATCAATGTAATGATTCAGCTGTTCAAGCTTATGGAATTAATTATACTGGGCAATACTTTACACCACAAAATGTGTCTCCACAGCAGGGTAGCATAATTTGTAGCTTTTGCCAGAAGCGTAATCACACAATGTCTCAGTGTTTTCAATTTAAAAGACATTTGAAGGATATTAATAATTCAGAAAATAGAAATAGAGATTTCCAACAAGGTTTTCCGTATAGGGCCAGTCAAAATTATAGACAGCAAAACATTAGATTTCCCCAACAGAATTTTAGATCAACCAGACCCGAAAATAATGGATTTCAGCACACATTTAGGCCAACATACAGACCTCTCAATTCTGTTCGTGCTCCGAACACTTTCAGGCCACACAATTATTTTGGACCTTCGACGTCACAAAACTTTCGACCACAACAAAATTTAAACTTCAGGAGGGGCTGTTAAATGGTGGCGGAGCAACCTCTTCTCGACCACAGGCCACTAATTTTGATAAAACAAATGTATGCAGTAGTGAAAGGATTAAAAACATTCATAATGATGAAAATTATGAGAGTAATAATCATAAAAGTATTAATGAAAAAAGCAACACAGAATGTGAATGAAAGAAACATTTTGCGCATAAACAATGTTTATGATGAGAACTTTTTACCCACAATAAAAGTTAAATTTGGGAATAATTATTATGTTATGCTAATTGACAGCGGTAGTTCTGTTTCTCTTTTGACAACGTCTGCATATAATGACATTAAGTATGATACCAAAACACGACTATTATCTCGGAACGTAATGATTCACACTGTTAATTCTCAACTTTCATTTTCATGTTGTTCGGAAATTTCCTTTAAAATTGACCAACACCACTTTAAAAACCCTTTTTATCTTGTGAATTTTAAGCAAAGTACATTTGCAGGTATCTTGGGATATGATTTCTTATCAAAAAATGATGTCATTATTGACACGAAAAATGGTTGTGCAAGGTTTGACAATTTTCAGACAAAATTTATTTCTCCAGACTGTTATCCTAAAATAACCAATTGTCACACAATCATTGATAATACTGTCATACTTCAGTCAAAAATGATTTTACAACCGCAAGAATCATCTATTGTTAAATTATGCCTAAAAGACACAACAGGAAATATTTCGGAAATTTTCTTTCAGCCTATTATTTCTTCGCATGATATTGAAATTCACCCTGCATTACACACGGTCAAAAATTCATGTTTTCCTACAGTTATACGTAATCTTGGTAATGCGACAATTCACTTTAATAAAGGACAGGTTTTCGGTGAAGCCACCCCATCATTTCTGTTAAAAACAAATGAAAATACAAATGATAACATTGTAATAGAAAATATCTGTGGAAGTCCTAACAATAACACACCTATGTGCAATCTCATTACACCTTCTGAGGATATTTTAAAAAAGAGAAAAGATGAACTTTCTGAAACAGACTTCAAGTTAGAACATTTAACTTCTGATCAAAAACAACTATTGTTGGAAACACTTCTGGATAGCTCAGCAGCTTTCTCTAAGTCACTAAAAACAATTGGCTGTACGGATAGGGTTATCCCCACATTCAATTTTCGATCTCCTAACCCAATTAAAACTTTGCCTTTTGAAATTCCTCATGCCATTCAAGGCACGATTAAAGAGGAACTTAATGAACTAATTGAAGCAGGACTCATTCATAGGAATATTTCACAATGGTCATCACCTATGGTACTTGTAAAAAAGAAACAAAACCCAACAAATCCATATAAACCAGCTTCATATAGAATGGCCTTGGACCTACGGTTGTTAAATACTATTTTGGAAAATTCTACTTATCCTTTGCCAAAAATTCCTACTTTGATAAATGAAATTTCAAAATATCCTTTTTACACGACCATTGATTTTTGTAAAGCTTATTGGCAAATTTTACTTCTTGAGGAAATGCAAGGTGTATTAACATTTACGACGCCGTTTGGCACATTTGCCAATAGAAGACTTGTTTTTGGCTTAAAAACAGCCGCGAGTATTTTTCAAGCATTAGTAGATTTGCTAATTGATGAACTTAAACTTAGTGGCACAACAGGCATATATGCATATCAAGATGACATTGTTACTGGGGCTCACTCGTTTCAAGAAATGCACAACAAAATTCGTTCTGTACTTGACATTTTAATCAAATATAACCTCACATTATCTCCAGAAAAATGTGTTTTCTTCAAATCAACTATTGATTATCTTGGTTTTAATATCTCTCACAATAAAATTCAACCAATCACTTCAAATATTTTAAAAATTACTAGCTTTCAACCACCACGTACTGTTAAACAAGTAAGACGTTTCCTTGGTCTATGTGGTTTTTATAGATCTTTGAATCCTGGTTTTGCTGAACTGACAGAATGTCTCACTCAATTAACTAGGAAAAATGTTCCATTTCAATGGACCCCCACTCATCAAGAGGCATTCAAAAAACTCCAAGATGTATTTTTCACTAAACCTTTTGTTAGATTACCCGATTGGGATAAACCATTTGTTTTAAACACAGATGCGTCAGATCAAGCAATTTCTGGTATTTTATTGCAAGAGCATGAGGGCAAATTGCATCCCATTTCATATTACAGTAAGACTCTATCAAACTCAGAGATAAATTATCCTGCTATAAAATTGGAATTATTCGCGATATATAAATCAGTTCACGCATTCGAAACATATTTATACAGCGCCAACTTTAAAATTCTAACCGACAGTAAACCACTACTACACTACAAAAAAATTGCGTCTCCTACTGACATTGTTTCACGATGGTTACTGTATTTATCTGAATTTCAATTTACCTGTGAACATATTCCAGGGAAGGAAAATACTTTGGCTGATTTCTTGTCCAGATTTCCTGTTAACCGAACAGAAATTTCCAACACCCCACAAGATGAACAAGAATTGATTTTACCAGTTGTCGAAACACATTGCAACCAGGGACGTGGCGAGGTGGGGGTAAGGGGTGTGTGACCCCCCCCCCAGATTTTTCCGAAGTCGGCATTTTGATCAGATCTGTCGGCAAATTTTGAAAAAATAATCGAACGAAATATTATATTACGATAATTGGATATACACGATTGCAATGGTATAAAAACATCATGATTTTTTCCCTCAAGTTGGTATTTTTGAAGAATATTTTAATAATATTTAATTGGAAACATTTTGTCTTTCGGAATGAAAATCTTACTGATTGTGAAATCGGCAAAACTATGTTTGCCGCTCGGAGAAAATGTCGATTTTTGCTTATGTGAATGCATCGTCAAAATTGACTTTTTGTCATAGATACAATAATAGTATTTTCTTGTATTGATGAGGAATCAGCTCATATAGCTATTTTCAATATCCGTCGATTTTCCTGCGTCGGCATGATATATCAGTTTTCGTAATAAATACGATTAGTCGGCTAATGATAATGATGCCAAAAGCAAAAAATTTTATAGAAGTCAGTTGCATAAAAAATCGTTATTTTAAATAGAGACATTAACCGACTGAAAAAATAAGTCGAGAATTTTTTTAATATGTTCTTCGTCATTTCCAATAACAAAAAAATGCTGTTTTAGTTTCTTACAGACCACAACAATTTTTTGAATTGTGTATGGTAGGCTCGTTGCATCAAAATAAAAAAATCGGGAGGAAATTTCGCTTAATAAATTTAGAGTTCGTTTGTAACAGAACAAACGAAACATCACAAATTCAACACGAGTTGCAAATGTAATGAAAATCTTCTTCCTGGAAATAACAGAAGAAGGTTACACAGCCAACTGATGCCCAGGTGTCAGTCTTGAGTTGGGGCGCCGTGATGGAAAATAATTTATTTTATGTTTCTAAATTCAGCAAAGAAGAATTTCATTGTTAACTATGCTTTTCGGATTCTTAAAAACTATCTTGGCATTTTTTAATTCTTGCTTATATTTTTGTAAGCAAGAATTAAAAAGGCCAAGACATAAAGGATTTAGTCTTTTTTACTGTCCTACCAGCCAATTTAAGCAATTTTTCTGACGCTTTTCTAAATAAATAAATAACAAAATCTGGAACTCCTTCATGCGTATCCTCATATTTATGAGTTTTGGGGGGAGGAGTATTTTATCATGGTTACATCGTTATAGAAAGAGCAAAACAATGGCTTTACTCAACTGTTCTGCTTTTGAGAGTATACTGACGCATTGAAATTGAGTTTCAACTACTCAAATAATATTAAAATATAAATTAAGGGATTTTAAAATATTAACGAAATTAACTCTCAGGTCAGTGCCGTAGCTAAAGTAAGGCAGGCAGGGCACTTGCCCTGGGTGCCATTACCAGACGGTGTAAAATGGAGATTATTTAACACATCTGCTTTTTTTTATCACTCTCTCATTACTTACGAAAGATACAAGGAAAAATATTGTATTCGCGTCAAAAAATTCGATGCCGCTATTTTGATTAATTTTCAAGTGTGAAACTTTCCTGAGACCGAAAAAAATATTTTTGGAATTATGCATATCTTTCTCTAAATGCCATAACCCATAAGCACAACGAGCTAGACGGATGAAATTTGGTATATAGTCATAACACTAAAATTTTAGATTTTAAGCAAATTTTGGATGAAATTCGGCTACCCTATATCTATCTGTCCGTCCGTGTGTGTGTATGCGGACACGACGAATCAGCACCGCAACCAACAAGATAGATGAAAATTAGCTCCGTTTTATCATTAGAATCCTTTGAATTTTTAATCAAATCCTTCAAAAGTTAGCGGTCTGTCTTCCTATCTACTTGTGAGTATGTGAAAATTTAATATAAAAGTGCAAAAAACTAGATAAATGAAATTTGTTACGTGTACCAAAATTGAATCTCTTTATGAAATTTTGGTACCAGTTGGAAGAAAGGGATGCTTCCAAAATATATTCTCGGTTCTCCTCGCTATACTACGAAGCCCTAAATGGACTATATTGTCCAATTGGACCGAACACTTTCTTTACTATTAATTTTTCAGAATACTTTTCAGGAGACAGAGTGTGCACCGTTTTTCCTTTGTGTCATTACTTTCTAAACTTTTTGATCGCATGTGGTACCGCAAAAAATTTACACGTAATTTAATTTTCCAATTTTCAACGATTTTTTTTTTTTATCGAAATTGACCAATGAAGGAAGGTATTAGATTCTATGGTCTTTTATCTTCCACTTCTGTAAATAAAAGTTTAGTGACATGTTAATTGCCTAAGAATGATTATTATGTTTATTATTTACACAGGGTGATTAAAAAAAAGTGATCAAATTTTAAGGGTAAGTCAGGCATATGATAAACATCCAAAATCACATAGGACATGGGTGTGAAAATGCCATCTGGAGGCAGCAGATGGCATATAACATAAAACAGTGCTGGCCAAAATCCCGATATCTTTCTGAATATTAACAGTATTGAACTGGGCATTTTATATAAGTTTCCCTATATATTTGGCTTTGAAGTTGTGAAAGAAAAATTATGCTACCTTGCGCGCATGCGCAGTAAAAATTATTTACTACAAATGCTGATATCTTCTTTAATTATCAATGTATTTACTTCAAATATTAATACAGTACTTTTCACCCATATTGTGAAGTATTCTGTAAATTTCGTATTATTTCGTGGAAAACTCTACAAGTTATAAGCAAAAAACACGAGGAAAAATTTAGGATTTTTAAATGCAACCTTTATATCTTCCCAAATATTCGTGTTATTTTTACGAAAATCATGTAAATATTGCGCACATTACAAAAAAAATTGATGAAAATTATAAAACATTATCAGCTTTCTGTAAGGCGGGGTGAGCCAAAATCCCTTTTCCAATTCATCAATTTCCGGTCTGTCCCCTAAATGCCTCCGTGACCGAATCTTCAATGTAAATTGTGAATTAAAACCTATTCTTTATATGGTAGAAGTTCGAGGAAAATTCATACAGCATTTCGGGACAAATGTGCATTATTAGCTTTCTGTGAAGCAACTGGATGCACTCGCTTGTGCCTGAACAAACTTTTAGGTTAAGTGAGGTATACATAATCAAATTTCTAGTTTTTTCGAATATCTCCCGGAAAGCTGGATGAATTTTCCTCAAACGTCGTCCATATAAATAATGGGTTTTAACTCGCAATTTACATTGAAGATGCAGTCACGAGGTCATTTAGGGGACCGACCAGAAATTGATGAAGTGGAAAAGGGATTTGGGCTCATCCCGCTTCACAGAAAACTGATAATGTTTTGCAACTTTCATCAATTCTTTTGAGTGATGTTCGCAATATTTACAAGCATTTTCGTGTAAATAAAACGAATATTCGAGAAGATATAAAAGTTTCTTTAAGAAATCCCAAAATTTTCAGAATGTTGTTTTGCTTATAACTTGCAGAGTTTTTCACGAAATAATACGAAATTTAATGAATACTTCACAATATGCTAGAAAAATGCTTTATTAATATTTGAAGTAAATACATTGATAATTAACGAAGTTATCAGCATTTGAAGTAAATAATTTTTTACTGCATGAAACTTACATAAGACGTGACAGTATGTCATCGAATCATTATATAAAAATTCAAAGTAAATACTTTGAATATTCAAGGAAATATGAGTATCTGTATAAAATAATTTTTCTTTCATAATTTCAAAACAAGGTATATCAGGCAACTTATATTAAAATTCCAGTTTAATATCTTTAAAAGTCAGAAAAATATCGCATTGCAGAGAGCTGAATTAAAGCTGTTCTCCAAGAGAAGCAAAATAATGAGGGATATTTCACAAATGAAATTATTTAAACTTTAATCTTCAAATAGTAAACGTCTAAATGCAATTTAAACTGTGTGCTTAACTTATAAGTATGCATGGGTATTCAACATTTAGAAAATTCAGATTCAGTGCATAGGAGATTCAAGTTTAAGAAGCATAAGTTTGTGAAAACCCCTTAGCGTTAGTTTCTCTTAGAGTGAAACTGAAATTCCGCTCCCTACAATGCCGATAACTTTCTGAATTTTGACGGTATTCAGTTAGAATTATTTAAGCTGTCCTATATATATATATGGCTTCAAAATTATGAAAGAAGATGTATACTATGTTTCGCACGCGCGCAGTTAAAAATTTATTGCTAATACTCGTATGTTCTCAAATATACAAAATATTTCCTTCTAAGGAATCTATTTGTCGATTCTTCTCATTTGAGAGCTACTTTTCCCCCTTTATATTTTCATTGTGATATCTTTAGGTAAATCTGTTGTCCTTGGTGATTCCTAGATATTTAATCTCTTCATAATCTAAAATGATCTTATACATCACAGTTCGAACTATGTATATTGGACAGTACAAAAAAATAGTCGTTTTTTAAAGTCGGCAAAGTTCATCTCGTCGGCATTTTTTTTATTTCTTCCCCCCCCCCAGATGTGAGACGCTCGCCACGTCCCTGATTGCAACACAATAAATGCAACTTCAACCAGTACTTGGTTAATTTCAACCAGTACTTGGTTAAAAGAACAGGCAGATGACACACAAACAAATGAAATCATTCAGTTACTAAAAACTCCATCTCTTAAGGATTCAAATAATATTCGTGGTTTTTACATTGACCCTACAACACACATTTTGATGTTTAAATCTCACAGGAAGTCACAAGCAGAATTAATTGTTGTACCAAAATCACTGCAACACAAAGCTTTGGATATTTGTCACATTTCTCACACTGGCCTAGATAAAACATATCAAATTGTTATCAACAGATATTATTGGAAAGGTGTATACATAGACACCAAAAATTTTGTTCTTAGCTGTGAGCAGTGCATCAAAAATAAATCTTTTACACCTAAGCACGCACCACCACAATCTAACAGAATACCTACAATACCGGGTGATTATATATCAGTTGACATAAAAGGTCCACTTCCAAATTCGGGTAATGTTCTCACGGTTCTAGATCATTTTTCTAAACATATTGTATTATATTCTCTGAAGAATATTACAGCAGAAACAGTTTCCAAACATATCTTAAATTACATTTCAATTCATGGCAGACCCAGCCAAATTTTGAGTGACAGGGGTTTACAATTCACATCAGAGGTATTTTCTTTAATTAATAAAACACTCGGCATAAAATTAAATCACACGTCACCCTTTCATCCCCAAACGAACGGACAAACTGAACGTTTGAATCCTGCCATTGAATCAAGTATTCTCACCCTTCAGGAGAGAGGTATTAACCTTCAGAATGCATTATTAATTCACCAAAATATTTATAATGAATTAATTCATCCTTCAACTGGATACACACCAAATCTTTTGCATTTCGGTCGAAATCTCCCTTTAATTTTCGACACATTTGATAATAACTCAGAACCTCTATTTTTGGATAAGGCTCATTATGTACAGGACCTGTTACAACAATTAAATATAGCTTATGAGCTTGCATATTCCACACTCACCAGAAAACAGGTAGAACACAACAATAGATTAGCAAAAAATTCACGTCCAAGGGCATTATACGTTGGTGATATTGTTTATCTGAAATCAAAGGGTGCTTTTAAGACAAGATTTGAAGGACCTTATGCAATTATTGCAAAGAAAGGAGAGGTTAATTACACAATTCAGGCACTTGATAACAAATCCGCTCGTTCCTTCACTGTGCATGTCGATAGGTTGAGATATGCTCCTGGTAGAAAATCCCATCTAATTTCTCATGACACTGCCGCAAATGAGTCAAAAACACGCTATTTTCTACGAAGTTCAACGCATCAAATTTAAACAATTATGTTGAGTTTGTTTTTGTTGACTTGTTCTCTTTACAATGAATATATGCTGGCGTATACTCTTCGCAGGTTGGTACCTCTTGTTTGTTTCGAGAATCTAGTCATGTGACAGCCATGATGTATTTGTTTGAGTTGTATAAATCATAGAAATTTTTTCCCCTTTCATTAAGAATTTTTTTCCTTCGATTTTTGAATTTTTGAGAATTTCTATGTCAAATTTTTTTTTTCGTTTGCTTAGATCATAATTGTGGTCGGTGGAAGAGAGGAATTTGGCCTACCACATATTTTTTTTTCATATTTTTACAAACAAACAAAGTAGTATACATTCAAGTACATGACACAGTTAACGAAAGTGAAGTACAGTTATTAACACACGAGTTTATCTTTTCATAAGAACATGATTGATTTTTTGGAAGGTTGTAAATATTGGGGAGATCTTTCACATGGGACAAACAGTTTCTAATATACGTCAAATTAGTTAGGGTTTCGTATTATGATTGAGACTTGTTTTATTTTGAGATTGTTTGAAAGTATTCTATTTATATATTTTATTTTTGTAGTGATTCACAATTAAGGCCAGGGATTAAACTGAGTATTTCAGAGGTTACTTGATGAGTTTTCTGTCTTTTTGTTTAGAACAAATACAACATATACATGTGAATAAGCTGCTTGCTTCGAATTTAAGTCATATATCTATATGTCAGGAATATGCTATTGTATTCTTTAATTTTATTATATGAGTATTTTATATCTTTGTCAAAAAATGATCTGTGTTTATCATATATTTTGAGAAACATCTCATTACAGATATACGTAATTATGTATCGTGAAACAATTTGAGTTTACTTTGGCTGATTAATTGCCAAAACAAATTATTTGTTTAAATGTTTTTTTTTTTGGGTCACTACATATTTGTATTAGTCAATTGTGCATCTATATAGTTAATTTTTTTTTGAAAATCTGTTTCTCGGAATGTTTGCATTACACAGGCATTTTGTTATATTGTTGCTTTTTGTAAAAATCACATTAAACTTAGTGACCACTTTCAATGGACATTATATGGGGTTTTGTGTCAAAACCAACTGCTGGGTATGTGAATGCCAATGCAATGCCTATGGACTATCTGGTGTTCATCAAAGACTGATTTGTGTGAACTGTTACCACATGCCTCCACAATGGGGGATACAAGCAAAGTTTTTTTTCGTTTCGGATCTCAAAAAATTTTTGTTCACTATCAAGGGGGTGATTGCAGTATTGTCTGCTACAAGAAATGTTCTTTTTTCCGTTTTCGCTTCCTTGGTGCAAGATTGTCGAGTGCCTATGTGCAGGAGGACAGTTTAAAGGTCACTTTGCTTTCTCCCCTCATTACGAACGGGGGAGGCTATAAGGTCACTCTAAAATAGCGCCTGACAACAAGTGTGTCCAATCAGGCGTTGTTTTTTTCTGTGACGCAAGGCCAGGATGTGAAGAGGGGTTAGATCCCTTCACTTGAAAAAAGATTATTCGACAATCGAGACGCGCTGCTGGATGATTTTTTGAAGAAAGAAAAAATGGTGCATATACTTCGTTCCGGTGGGGACGGTTCGAATTGTGTTCTTTTTGCTCAGTTTTTTTGCACGAAAAAGTGTCTCTAAATGCTCATTCATGTAAAGTCCCCCTTCTGGATTGTAGAATAAGGAGCGGACTTGTGTGATCAGTGGCGGAGTTTGACTGTACGAGGCCACAGACGCAAAATTGTTTTGAGGCCCTACTCCCTACCTAATTTAAATTTGTCGTAGGTTTAGCACTGGGATGTAGATAGAATAGATTTTGAGGCCCCCTCAAGGTTTTGAGGCACGAGGCGAGCGCCTCTAACGCCTGTGCGAAAAACCGCCACTGTGTGTGATGGATAATAATTGACGAAGATGGAATCCGACCATTTTGGAGATCGCAGAGACCGAACAGATAAGACCTTTTCCTTTATAAATATATTTTTTATGTATTTCATGGCGGACAACAATTTTTGCATCCAATTCTTACTCCCCTTTCCATAAAAAAAGAGAGGAAACTTCAGGACTATATTAAAAAGATTTCTCGGACTTTTGAGTTTCCAGGTTAATACAATGTGTTTTTGTTTCTACATTATGTTCGCGAATGTTGATCAATATTATTAGCTTAAGAAAGGGGGCCCCTGATGATATGTATCTAGAGACATATAAGTTAATGTCAATGATTGTTTTTTATGCATCAATATAAATAAACCTTTTAGTTCCTTTTTTTAGGAGTAATTTTTTTTGCATTCATGTCTGACATTATTAACCTTTCCTTTTTTATATTTATGCATATCTTTCCTTTGTTTTTTATTTTTAGTAAAAAGGATATTTAAAATATATACGAACAAATTAACTTAACAAATGCATTTTTTTAATCTAATGAACGGCAGTTTTATATATTTAAATGTTTATATATTATATTATATAATATCAAGTTAACAATTTATGTGTTTAAATATCAAGATAACAATTTAACAGTTTATGTGTTTAAGTAATCAATTCATCAAGTAAACCACATAACAGATATTTTCTCTTTCAATTTTTAGTCTTTCTATTACATCTTCACTTGCTAAAATTTCACCAGTACTTGTCCGTACACATTTGCATTTTTGTTTTGAATTATTCATGCATGAAGTTGTGAAATTTGAAGATTTTGGCGGTATTACTGACAATTTTGCGCATTTCAAATCTTTTTATGTTGAAGAAATTGTGCTTTGTACAACTCTTGGGGTGGAGACAAGGACTTGTTCTGAGAACTTGAAGGCATACAGAAAACAAAAACAACTGGTTGCAAACTTTCGGCATCTGCCAAAGAAAGTATTATTTTGTGTGGAACTGCTTTTAGTTTTTAAATATACACTTTGGATCCCACATCTTGCCATAAATTTTAAAACAATTATGCGCTCCTCTTCATGAGAGAAAATTGGTAATTTTCCTAATCCTTTATGTGCGGGATTTTTTTAAAATTAGTTATGATATGGAATATTTATGTTTCATTAATTTTCAATTTATCATAAATTAATCATTTATTTAAAGAAATAAAAAATGCTGTATCTATCCTACACAAGATGCAGAATGTTAAGCCTAATCATATACCTTTTTTCTAAATATAAGATTTAAAGAAAATGAGATTTTTTTTTCCTTAGCTGCAAGTTCAAGCAGCAGTAGCAATGTCCAAAAAAAGATATTATGCCACTATAAAAAGAATTCTTCAATAATCTGACAGTGAAAGTTAGAATGCATAACATATGGCATAAACTTGTCCACTTCAGTTTAATGTGTTGCCACTCACTTATAAAGAAACTATGAAAAAATATCAGTTGAGGAACAGAAGTTAGAATAGCTAACTATAATATCCCAACTCAAAAAACTACAAATATAATTAAAAATCTGTTGTTTTGTAAGTCATATATTTTGAATACCCATTTTACCCCACCTTCGACCCTATGCAAATAATTGAAAAAATAACTGCAAAAATCTTCCTCATTAACAGTTCTTGGTGACACCTTATAGGCAAGATCTTTCAATGCATAGTTGAAAACTTTTTAAAAATATCAATTGTTTGATACTAGATTTTAAATATATTGGTACTATCCGATTCAAAATTCCATTTTAATGCTACTTTTTCATTCAGATTTAGTAATTCATCCATTCAAAAACAACATTTAAAATAATTAATGAAATTTTTATAAAATAAGTGGGAATTATAAATTCAACACAATACTTTTTTCTTGAGCAATTAATGGAGATTTCTTTCATTTGCTAAGAACCATTTTGATTCATGAATAAAACTTTTTAAAAATTTTGTATGGAAGTGTGATTGTGAAATGGTTAGAGCAACATTTAAACTATTTATACGTTGGAACAAATGTATCTCATTTTGTCTGTGTTTTAGTTAACTGAAGAACATTTATTGTATTATAGTAATTATGCATGTTCAGGAAACAAATTACTGTTCCATATCATGAAAAATTGCTATAAAACTAAAATTTAACATTTATTGAGACATATAATTTCTAGAGGAAAATGTAAACACTTTCAATAAATGACTTTTAAATATGGAATAAAAAGCAATTCGTCTTGAATATTAATTGAAAATTTTATTATATTAATTCAGAATACTGCATTAAAATCTTAAATAATTTTTGTTTGTTTTAACAAAAAATAACATTCCAGCTGAATTTTAAGTTTCTGCTGTTATAGATTATAAAGTAGAAACTTTCAGTTTTTTGAACAAATTGATTAGTTGAGGGAGTTCTGATTAATATAAATAAATATATTCTGATATAAGAAAAATTTGGGATAGAATCATGTAATCGAAAAGAGAAGCAATTTTTCAAATTTCACAATACTTCCTTTCAATTCATTAAAAGAAATATTTTACCTTTGGGTTGTATTTATTGTTTTACTCAGAATAAATGACAAAACAGGGCAATCACTATGAAGCAAACCTCTAATAGCAAAATAATTGATTACTTAACTTTTAATCATAAAAAAATATTTAAAATTTCACTGCCTATGAAAGTGCACTGAAATTTAGTTACTTAATCTGCTAATTTTATCAACATTTAATTAAATTTTAATCTAATTTTTTTGTGAAACTATAATGTTTTTATATAATACATTTGAGATAATTTCCATAGTTCTTTTGAAGATATCTGGTCATTATGTATCTTTCACAGAAACTTAAAGATTTAATATTAAAAAAAAGTGAAACATGGATGGTAAAAAAAAAAAAAATCAAATATTTTTATTTTTATCAATATATATATTCAGCAAATTTTTTTAAAAAGTATTCCAACAGTGTTTATTTTATATATTTCAACATTATTTTCTCATTTAATGAATTTTAAAACAATGTCTTGTAAAACTATAAGCAACGTACTATTAAAATTTTATTAAATGCAAATTTTAAAATACAATTACATTATGTGTGCAATTCCCAACAATAATAATTAAACTATGTTTAGTGTACTAAAATGCATTTTTAATATCTTTACCATTAGTAAACCGAATAAAAGACATTAAAATACTTCCAAATGAACAAATTGATCACAGCCATACTGCAAAGGAATAAAATTAATTCGTTCTGAAAAAAAGCACTGTTGATAGCTTTCATAAAAATTTAAAAAATGAAAACGTTCATTTCAAATTCCTGTACACACATTCCGTTACATTTCGCAAATCAATCGAAGATAAATTCATGAAATTTAAACCCGTTTACATAATAAAATCGGATTAGTTTATTGTCATTTTATTAAAAAGAGTGCGTCCTGCAAAAGATCTATATTTTCATGCTCAACAAAACACAATCTTCATTCATAGCATTATTTTATTATGGTTTACCTTCAGCACAACATTCATATTATTTTGCATACCAATAAAAAATGAGAATCGTAAAATTTAATTTTGTGTTTACATGATCAATTTAAATGAGGTTATATCATTTTATTAAATAAAAACACGCCTGCATAAGACCTAGCTCCTTCACGCAACTGCTATTCCCGAGAACCGATTATGCAAGCAAGCAAAGCAGTAGAAAAATGCATCCTATTCTTGGCGAATAAACGCATCCTCTATCGGTTGGTGAAAACGTTTTTCTCGAAGGCAACCATACAGCAAGCCGTCTTTCAATCACGCCGCCGGAATAAAATCTGTTCTCCGGATCAGCTATTTCCTCCATCTACTGCTAATGCTTTCCCCCTTTCTACCATTCCGGAACAAGATGTGTCCTCCGGATAACGACTATTACATCTGTCTGATGCGTAGTATTCTATTAAATATTTGTCTTAAAAATTAATAATAGATTCAAGTAAGATTCCCTTGCTATTTCAAAATAAAAAACGTTTTCATATTTAATATCATGAATACGTTGAATCACCTGCAAAGGTTTTTTTATTTTGTATTAGCTTTTTACCTCTCAGTTGTCAGATTTTCTTGTGTCATTTTAATTCTTTCATAAAACGTAATACTTCTAGCAAATCTTAATAGTTTTTCATGTCTACCAATTTATGAAATTATAAAAAAGAATATATTTTACTTACTTACTTTATTTATTATTAAAAAATTCTTTAACAAAAATTTGCAAATTTCAAGATCTCTTGTATTTTGCAAACATTGCTGTAAAGCTTATGGAAAAGTACCAGCGTTTTTACCTATATTAAAAATAATTTTCTCAAAGTAGATTTTCAAGTATCCACTGTTAAACATAATAGTGATAGATTTTTAACTTTTATATTGTGGGGTAGAATAAAATTTAAAAACCTATGTGGTGTATCTCTGGTGTGTAAATCAGTCAGTTTAATAAGTAGATTTTAGGCATGTTTTTTTTTTTTAAACTTTGGGAGTGAAATGTTAAGCATTTTTAGTATCGCAGTTGTACCATTATACAAGCAAAGATAAAAATTCTATTGGTCTAACATTCACTGTTAAATTTTCTGAACTAGGTCATTTCCTTTCTAATCTTAAGTTCTAAAGAGTGAGCATTAATTGTACATATGATTTCTAAACATTTCGATATTCCAAAGCTTATGATGTAGCTTCATTTTCTAAGATTAATTAATTGAACTATTCATACATTTATACTAATAAAAGTAATGATGAATTCTGATGCAAAATTTTACTAATTTTTAAAGTAATTACAAAATTTTATTTCATTATTTATTTTTTCATTTGTGAATTCAAAGATGCAGGAGAAAAACTAAAATGTATACTGTATTTCATGAAATTTTTTTTCTATGTGCCTCATATTTAGAGTTTTGAAAAGGTGCTGCACATATAAGTTATTAAAAAATTATAAGTCCGAATAATATTCTGATTATGTCCATGTTTAATTTGTTTGAGATTAATAAGGATTTTTTTTTTGTTGTTACCCTGTAAAAGTGACAGCAGAAATATTAAAAAAAAAACTAATAAAATTTATAACACCACTTTATGCTAAATACATTGATATATTACCACTTGAACATATGAACATTAAAAAAAGCTTTAGATGTACTTCACATTCTTTTGCAGTTTCAAACAAAAATTTAGATTGTGAAAAACACAAAAAATATTCAAATACTCTTTCACAACTATAAATGCAAGCCATGTCAGTTGTAATGTGTTTACTTTCTTTGCATATAGGACTGAAATTATTTTCTTCTTTCTGTATTCTGTCCTACTAAAGTTTAATAGAATTAAAGCTCTGATAAGTTATTAGGTATGAGTTTATTTTTCAGGGTAGAATAATAATTTTTGACAGAAAATATATTGAATTCATAAATTAAGTAGGCTTCTTTTAAAAGACATCAAACTATTTTGAATGCCAGAATAAAAATGTATTGTTAATGAGAGATATTCAACATATTTTGCCTTTAAGAGGTAAATTTCAAAATGTTATAAATCATTCCATCTCTCCTTTATGCTTAAAAGATAGAAGAAATATTGTTGGTTACTTTGCTTGAAAACAGTATAATGACAGCATTTTTTTTATAGTTATTGATATTCTTTCTCCCTTCTTAATTTTCTTTGTTTTTAAGTAAGGATTAAGTGTTATTGTACATTAGTCAGATAACCTGATACCGTGTTTGGATGCTTAATAGATGGACAAATTTCTTGTATTTCATTATTCTCTTTTGTTCTAGACATAGGAAACAAAATAAAAGAACTGCAATGTAATTAATATGGTTGCTACATATTTGAAAGATTGTATTCCACAAGGAAAAAGCAGTGTAAGTAAAATTCTTTCCAGATATTTCTGTTTATTTTCAAATTTCTGTTAAAAGTTGGTTTGACATTCTGTCATGTGTGCATTTTCATTTATTGTTTTTTTTTCATGAGACTAGTACATAACATATGTGTTATTACTACCAATAATTTTCTTTAAGAATTAGACTGACAGCTATGACATATTCAATTATGTGTATTTGAGATATAATTTTTTTTGTATGGTGATTTCAATTTTAAGCAGCTAGCTAGTGAAAATAGCAATGACTTCAAAATTGAGGGTTATTCATTTTTTAAGTACCATTTTGTTATTTAAAAAATAAATATTCAAAATAAGTTATGAAAAAAGGTATAATAAGTGTGATGATTTGTTTATAGAAATAAGTTCTTGAAACATTAAATTTAAATGGCATTAAGTGTAGCTGCAATTGAATGTTATTTGAATCCTGTAATTCAGAACAATATTTCGAATATCTCCACTTTATATTAGTTTTTAGAGTCTTTTTAAAAAATAAAATGACCTTTTTAAATCTTTTGTTTAGTAATTATTTGAAAGTTTTCATTTTATCTTTATGATTTTAACTACTATCAACATCGATTAATACATACTTTTATTGAACTTTTTATGGATCTTACTAATTTAATAGTAATGACCATAATTGTATGTAGTTCCACTTGAAATCAGAAATTTAATAAAATTCACAATTTTGTTATCAGTTGTGTTTACAGGCATTGGACACTTTTTTTCTGTGAAAAAGTACATAAAATAAATGAAATGCAATTATTTCCAACAAAAATTTATTTAGAATTTTCAGAATGATCAAGGTGTTTCCTTTAGTTTTAATTATTACAAACACAGTGTGCTTGTGCTGTGAAAAACTGTTTAAAATAGATGTAATGTAATGATTTTTAACAAATTTATCTCGAGTTGTAAAATTATCAAGTTACTTACATTTATTTTAATTAGTGCAAACAGTGAATCAATTTGTCCATGATTCCATCATTAAGTGCTATCTTCCCACCCCTGATGTGGCTATATATTTACTTATAAAAGTCACTGAGATGTTGCTGGCTTGGTATCCAACAAAATCACCATCACTCTCAAGAATGATAAATTTAATTTATGACTACATTCCAGGATCATTTAGACTTTAAAACATATTCACTTTTCACTCAATTTTTTTTTTTTCAAATTACACTAACTTGACTCAACTCCTTTTCTGGGAAAGATGGTTTCTTCTTGCAAAGATATAGAAGTATATGCCATAAATTTTAGGAGCTCTTTTTGGGATCATCTTTTACCTCCATTCTTGGAGCTAAAAAAATTGGAGGGTAGAGGAGGTTCTCTTTGTATTCTGTCTCCCTCCCCCATTGTGGCATCCTTTCAAAAGGTTTGTATGATTCTTTTTAATCTAGTCCATTTTAGCTTTTTTTAATGATTTCTAACTTCTTTAGATAGTGTAATGCCAACGTTTATTTCATCATTCTTTGTTCGTTTTTATTCTGCATTTTTCAATCAAATGAACAGCAAATCAGCCTAAACTCTGTTAATGAAAGCCATTGATCTGATATGTCTTTTATTAACTTTCAATACTTTTTTTTCTAACGATGCAATTGTTTTGTAAATTAAATTCAAAGAGAAGTTTAGTGTTGCTCTATACTTGAAGCATATTGTTATCATCAAATATATGTTTGATCTAACTATTGTTTCTTACTTTCATTGCAGTTTGAGAGGTGAATATATGTTATTTAATGGCTCAAAAATAAGAAAACATATATTATCTACTTATAACAGTTCAAATTTTAACTCTTTCAACTTCAAAATTTATCTAAAAACAGATGTTAGATTTGTGTTTTTAGTAACAAGGCACTCTTACATATAGTAAAGAAATGGAAAAGTTTACCTTATACGAGGCATGTTTTTTAAGTAAGGGCCGTTTGAAAATAAAAACCAAACGAAAGAAAATTTTCAAAAACCAAATTTGTTTTCTGATTCTACATACATTTCTCTATTTTTCAACAAAGTTGCCAAGTTTGTTTAAACACTTATCATACCTTACAACTAGATTTTGAATACCCTCTTCATAGAAACTTGCCATCTGCTCTGATAACCAAGAGGTCACGGCTGTTTTCACGTCTTCGTCATTGTTGTAGAGGTTGCCGCCGAGATGATGTTTGAGAGGGCGGAAAAGATGAAAATTGCTCAGCGCAAGGTCGGAGCTGTAGGGGGTCTGAAATTTCCCAGCCAAAAGATTCCAATAAAGCTCGGGTCTGAGCTGCGGTGTGAGGCCTTGTATTGCCATGGATTGTTGGATCATGGATCATTGTTGATCTTGTACAGCACTGACCTCGGAACTTCAGGAAAGTCGTTTGAAAGAGTGCTTATGGTGAAGCGTCTGTTCTCAAGAATTTTCGCTTCAACTGAAGTCACCATATTGTCCGTTATCAAGATGGGCGACCCGAGCGGGAATCATCATGGACGTTGTCGCGGCCAGCTTTGAACTCTCTGACCCATTTATGCACTTTGCCTTCACATATGGCAGTAACTCCGTAAACTTCACAAATCTGCCGGTGATTGTCTGCAGCAGACAGGTTTCTTGCCGACAAAAAACGTATCACTGACCGTACCTCGCACGGGGCGGGAAATTCGATAATCTTGAACATTTTAAAGACACAGAACAGATCGTACAGGTGACCTACACAGCTGCAACTGAGCACAGTTGTTCCCAAGGGATGCAGGGACACTACGCAAGCACTCGTTATGGCGCGCGCGCCACCTATTAGTGGATACAACAAAACAGCCTTTACTTAAAAAACACGCCTCGTATTTTAATGTTTAATTAGTATTTTAGTACATATTTTGTACCACACACTTGAAAGCGATGAATGAGAATTTATTGTACCTTCTGTTTTGGTAGTTTCTGATTATAGATTATTATCTATCCATTAGCAGATTACCAAGATTTGCCTGGTCATTTTCTTATCAAAACCTTATGATGGAAAGGAAAAAGGAAATTTTTAAAAAACTGCATGTACTTTGTTATATATGTGGTTTATAAGCTACACCCGTTTATTAAAGGATTCAATATAGTAAAGAAGGGGTCATCTAATTACATAGTAAATGTCAAACAGAAGCATGAGTCAAATGATATTTTTCTTTAAGAAAAGTATCGTAAAAATATACTACTACCCAGAAATAAGTAAAAAAAGGTTTTGCAAATGCATAATGCTTATAGATATATTTTAATATAAAATTCAATATCTAAACAATGAAAACAATTTTACACCATGCCTAACTATTTTTTTCAAAAAAAACTTCTTTTGAGAATAATTCAAAAACTGTATATTTAAGTGCAAAATAATAGATATTTTATTATATTGTATCTTTATCATTACATTTTTAAAATTTAAGTGATGAGCTTTCTAAATTTTTAGAATCTATGCATGTTATTCATTTCCGGAATTGGCTAGTTGAAACGTATTCTATGAGGATATAATAGAAACATTGACATTTTGATAGTACGAAAAATCTCAGTTCCCTTAAAATAAAGATTAATATCACTTTAGGATGTATAATAAATCAGAAAATTCATGCCTAATTCAGTTATCTTCCTCTTGTCAGTCTCCGTAGCAATCGTATTTAAATTTTGTCAATTCAAATTATGAATTAGTAGGACAGTCAACCAAATATTCATCTTCTTAAAATTTTTATTTCATTCACTTATTTTCTTTGTTCAATAATATTTTAACGACTGTCATTTTGTTGCCATTCTGTGTAAGATAAATTTCAAATAAACAAACAATACAGTGAAACCTGTGTATAACAATACTGTTTGTAACGATAAATCTGGCTGTAGCGATATTTCCTGGCTCTAGATCTGGTACCAAATTTCATCAAAATCGCCAAGCGAGTCAATCGGCCTATTTGTTACATACATTTTGGAGACTTTGCTCCACCTTACTCTGAGGGACTGTGCTAGGGCTGAAAGTGGTTTAATGAGGAAAATGTGTACCAAGTTTCATCAAAATCCCTTTAACTGTTCGGAAGTGATGTTGGAACAAACATACATACGTTGAGTTTTATATATAAAGATAAATCCAATTAAACACAAGATCATATGAGCAAAATTTTCAAGCATGATTAATTTTTCTTTGTCTTGTTCTACTTAGAACTATGTTAAAATTTATAGCTTTTTTTTCAGGATATGTAGCTTCTTCGGGGAAGGTTTTAATTACTTTTCAAAGATTTTTTCACCTACCTGCACATATATCTATTTATATATATACCATATATGTATATATATACCACATATGTATATATATACATACCATATATGTATATATATACATACCACATATGTATATATATACATACCGTATATGTATATATATACCACATATGTATATATATACATACCATATATGTATATATATATATTTATATACCATATATGTATATACAGTGTGTCCACACTTATCTTGGTCCAATAGCTAATTTCTAAACTGTTAGAGATAGGCATATAGCTTTAATTGGAAAAATGCTTTAAATGAAGGGAATAATTATATTTAATGTTTTTTGAGTAGCTAAATATATTTCTGAAAAAGTTACGAATTATAACTTTTTATACGGTCCTCCGGTCCTATCAGTCATATTTAGTAAAATATTCTTGCCACTCTAACATTTTAAACAAAAAAGGTCCACTCTTCTGTGTTTAAAACTGAGCGAGTTATGAAGCTTTGAATTTCATGATTTTTAGCCAATCCGCGGCGTCTTCGAGCAAGTGCTGCGCATTGATTGGGGGATCGTCTTCAAGACGGCTATTGAAAGGGTGTAAAGTGGTCTAAGTGAGCGATATTCAAAGCTCCATAACTCGGTCAGTTTTAGTTGCAGAAGAGTGGGACATTTTTTGTTTAAAATGTTAGAGTGTGAAGAATATTTTACTTAATATGATTGATAGGACCGGGGGACCGTATAAAAAGTTAGATTTCGTAACTTTTTCTGGAATATATTCATTCACTCAAAAGACATATATTATAATTCTTCCCTTCATCTAAAGTATTTTTCCAATGGGAACCATATGTCGATCTCTAACGGTTTAGAAATTAGCTAATTGCACCACAATAAGTGTGGACACACTGTATATATACCATATTTCCATTTATATATATATTGCATGTACACATTCATGTAACATAACATAAAACAGAGTAATAATTTTAAAAATAACTTTACCTTGAAATATCTTAATAGTTATTTATAATTACTTCATTTGTTGAATTTGATTATATAATTATTAAATATTTATTATTTTATTATATGTATTTTATTTGCATTTATAACAATGCATAACAAGACCCACTAAAGGCTAATGTACCCAATGTTGAGATAAACATAATTTTGCATGAAAACTTAAATTTTCATTGAATATTCCTAATTGTTCCAATTGTATAGTTTGAGATAATTAAGAAAACCTAAAAGGGGAGGATGAAATCCAAGAAGGTAGCAAACATTGAATTCTATTATCTCGAAACCTATTTAAAGCTAAAACAAAAATAAAAGCATGCGTTTATAGGGAATTTTGCGTTCTATAATTTTTGTATCACCTGCTCATTGAAAATTGAATAGTTTTCGAATTGTCCAATAAAAACTAAATAAGGGGGATGAAATCCAAGATGATGACTAATTTTGAGACCCATTATCTGTTAAACTATTAAAGCTAGAAGAAAACAAGAAATAAAAAAAAATAAAGCATGCATTTTTAGAGAATTTTGCACTCTTCAATTTGTTAAAAAAAATTGTAATTTGAAAACTGAATAGTTTTTTGAGATAATCAAGAAAAACTAAAAAGGGGGAGGGGATGATAATCCAATATGGCCTCGCGAGCTCCATATTAGAGTGTGGCAAGCGTGGTAAAGTATGGAAATAACCATTTGTAATGAGATTTTTTTAAGTCTGTTGTTCATTCTTTCATAACTGTGATAAATTTTAAGAAAAAATTATTTTTCTGAAAATAATAGTTTGATTCTTTTTTCTACTATGATAATTTGACACTGTAATTTTTTAAAAAATTGAGGCTTGCTTCCATTTTTATGATCTGCACTTCTGTCATTTTGTTAAAATTTATTTTTAGTGAATGTTAGTGTTGTTTAAGAAAGAAAAGAATAAAAGAATAAACAAGTTGAAAATTATTATTTTGCAATTTTTCTTTCTTATTCTTAGCAGTTTCAAAGCCTAACAATTTATCTAATCTTTTAAGGTTGAAAAATATATTGGTTGGACATTCATATAGAAATATTGTCTTTTATTATGACAGTTGTAATCTCACCAGATATTTATTTTGAAACTGGAAAAATTAACTTTCAATGGAAACTTCCTATTTTAGAATATCTTATTGTATTTGCAAATATTTCTTCAATTTGACATTAATATCTCCATACAGCAGCTTTTAAATAAAATTGTCGTTGGACTTTTTGGCATGCATAATATAGTTTTCATCATTTTCTTGTTCATGCGTTTTATTGAATAACTAGCAGTACGCGCACGGCGTTGCCTGTGCAATCAGGACTTCAACAAAATGTTAAAAATTCGCGACGTGAAAATCATTATTAGACAGCAAGCAAAATATGCGAGACAAAGAAACATGTTAAGACACTGCCGATAGCAGTACGGCACAGCGTTGGGCGTGGAATCAGGACTTCAACAAAATGAAAATGCCCACATACAATTACATAAATGAAAGTTTTGAAAACGAAATCAAACCAAAAATATATGTATATATTATTTAGTTTGCCGCTTCCTTTTCCTCTCGATAATGAT
Organism: Araneus ventricosus; assembly: GCA_013235015.1. Lineage (NCBI taxonomy): Eukaryota > Metazoa > Arthropoda > Arachnida > Araneae > Araneidae > Araneus > Araneus ventricosus. The sequence goes on from BGPR01021257.1 coordinate 25,482, forward strand.
ATTTGAATTATAGGAAAACAGTACCGTTAATCTCAAAACGATGTTAAAAAAATTAAATTGTGAAATTCATTACACCGCAAGCAAAGTATGAGAGGCAAAGAAATAAGTTAAGACACTCTTGAAAATAATAAATAAATCATCTCCGTGCAGAACGTGAAAGTAATGACATCACCGCGGAAGGAATCGGATTGTAAAAACGCATTCTGGAAATTGAAAGTTTATGACGTCACCTGCCGCGAGGAAGGTCACGCACCAGCCAATGAAATTGCAACAATGACTGTCATAATAACTGTAATTGTAACTGAAGTTGTGTGTATCGTGTTAACTGTGGTTTTAACTGTGTATTGTATATAGCATTCCTGTTGTATCGTTGATGTACTTGTGTTGCTGATGTGTCTTCTCGTATCATGAAATAAACTAGAAATAAACTAAGATTGTATGGAACTGATTATGCTTCTTGCTTGGTAGTGTTCTGAAGAGCACTTAACATATACCAGCAATGACATGGTGTCAGGAGTGGGGCCCGAACCCACGCTCTCTTTCGAGACAATGTGATAGTTCAAAAGATGGGCTGGGATCTTGTCTAATCCAAAAAGGACAACCTGTGTCATTTGTTTCACGTAGTTTAACAAAAAGTGAAAAAAATTATGCACAGATTGAGAAAGAATTATTGGCAATAGTTTTTTCATTTGAGAAATATCATAATTTTGTATATGGGCGTAAAGTGATTGTACAAAGTGACCATAGACCCCTAATGGCAATTGTTAAGAAACCTATGCATAAAATATCTTCTAGAATGCAAAGAATGGTTTTAAAATTATTGAAGTATGATTTTGAAATTAATTATGTACCAGGTACTCAAATGTTTCTCGCTGATACTCTATCGCGTGCATTTCCTGTTAATGAAACTGTAAATGATGATCCTGAAATGTTAAATATTGTGCATGCTATTTCAAAACATTTACCCATGAGTGAAAAGAGAATAATGCAATTTAAAAAGAAAATGTTAGGATACTGAATTTTAAAAACAAAACATGGGAACCTGCTGTAATAGTCTCTAAACATAAGTTACATCCTAGGTCCTATTTTGTGAAAGACCAGTTTGGTAAAATTCTAAGACGTAATAGAAAGCATATAAGAAAATCAAATACACCCTTTAACATAGAAACAGATCCTAATGATGAAATAATAAATACTTCCCAATCTGATTCAGAAGTAACTTTAAATTCCCAAACTTTTAACAGATCA